>VMDO01009980.1:11303-74163 GCA_007922755.1 Pedetes capensis | reverse complement strand
TGCGGGGAAAAGGGAACACTTTTACATTGTTGGTGGAGCTGTAAATTGGTGCAACCACTATGGAAATCAATATGGAGGTACCTCAAAAAACTAAAAGTAGATCTACCATATGACCCAGCTATAACACTATTGGGAATTTACCCAAAGGGAGATGGGTCATCATACCACAGAGACACCTGCATCTCCATGTTCAATGCAGTGCTTTTCACAATAGCAAAGATATGGAATTAACCAAAGTGCCCTTCAACAGAAGAATGGATAAAAAAACTATGGTATATATACACAATGGAATACTATTCAGCAATCAAGAAAAATGAAATAGGGTCATTCGTAGCAAAATGGATGGAATTAGAGAAAATTATTTTAAGTGAACGAACACAAGCTCAGAAAGAGAAACAACACATGTTCTCACTCATATGAGAGAGCTGATTCAAAATTACAAGAAGGAAAAATCCTACTCAAACGTCAGATCAGAATAAAAGGGGGGGGGGAGGGAAGATAAGAATGAGGTCAATATAAATGGACTAGAAATCGCATGTAATTGTTCTAACAAGATAAAAACAAAGACCACTACAGGAAAAGTTTCTATCTTAAACAGAAATGGAACCCAAGGACATATAGAAAAATACTACATAGTAAAAGATAAAGAAGACTTGGATGGGAAACTTAGATGGGAAGGGGGGGAACACAGGGGAGGGTAAGGGGTAACCTATATGAATAATGTTTATCAAATTGCATATATGAAAATTGTCACAATGAAAAGCATGTCAAAATGAATCACATTATGATGTACATTAAAAATTTCTAATAATAAAAAAAAAAAGAAACTCTGTTACATGCCAGGCACGGGGGCGCAGGCCTGTGATCTCAGCCACTTAGGAGGCTGAGGCAGGAGGACCACGAGTTCGAGGCCAGAGGTGGCTTATACCACTTAATAAGACCCTGTCTCAAAATAAAAAATAAACAAGGGGCTGGTGGTGCAGCTCAGTGGTGGAGTGCTTGCCTAACATATGTGAGACCCTGGGCTCATCCCCCAGTATTGGAAAGAAGGAAGGGAGGAAGGAAGGGAGGGAGGAGAGAGGGAAGGAAGGAGAGAAAAGGATGAAAGGGAGTGGAAGGGGGAAGAAAAGGAAGAAAGAGGAAAAATAGGAACAGAGAAAGAGAAAAGACAAAGAAAGAGAAAGAAAGAAAAAAAGAAGAAGAAAGAAGGAAAGAAAAAAGAAAGAAAAGACCAGTTCCATCACAGCCTGACCACTGATAAGATTCCCTAAACCCCACAGAATTCTTTCTGGTTGGTTTTTTAGCTCCCCTCCTACCCTTCTACAAACACTGTACACATGCGCGCGCACACACACACACACAAAGTGTTAGAATCGCCTGAATTGTGAGGGTGAAGGAAGGTAACAGGGTGAAAGAAAGGAGCTGGATGGATCCCCTTGTTCTGATTCTGGCCCATCCACTCTCCCTGTGTGTCCTTGGGCAGAGCCCCTGACTTCTCTGAGCTCAGCTGGTCATTATAGCCCCAACTTCACAGCACTGGCCACAGGGCACCAAGCGTAAGACAGGTCAGTGCAGAAGCCACAGCAGCCTCAAGACCACGTCCTGTGGCCCAGCAGAGACAGACACTCCACTGCTCTTCAGCTCCAACCCCGGACGATGTGGAGTCCAGATGTGGAGTCCAGGTACCCAGGCGACGTGCAACGGGGCATCTCTCAGCAGAGCTACCAGCCAGGCCTGGCCCAGCCCAGGTGACCTGGTACAAGAGCTCTGCGCTCTGTCTGGTTCTCCTGGAAAGGTCAGGAGAGGCCTGCAGCAGCCCAGAGCCAGGGGTTGGCTGGTGGCTGCTTCAGCCTCTTGAGAGGGGCCCACCACAGCACAGCCACCATGCCCAGTGTCAAAGCCCCTGCCGTGTGACTTGGCATCGGAAAAGCCTTGGAGAAGAAACGGGACTTGCAGTGGATCCGCCAGGGGCTGGGGGTGGCTTGGGGCAGCCATACAGAAGGACCCCACCCTGACTGTGCCCTCGGCCACTCCTGAGACCTGGCTGAAGCCTGGCCCAGGACAACAGAGAGACCACCGGACGTGGATCAGCCAGGCTTGGGGAGGGGTGGCCACGGCTGGGCTGGGCTCTCTGAGGCATGGGGCGCTGGCCCTGAGTGCCAGTGGGCTGGGCGTGAGTGGCCCTGTGGGCCCCCGCCGCCCCTTGGAGAAGGGCCTGTCCTGGGGACGGCCCGGAGGCCCTGGAGAGGCTTCCTGGAGGGGACTGTCAGGAAGCTGGCTAATGTCACTGAGTGCTTTCAAAGACTCTTAATCGAATCCCCTCGCCTGTCCACAGGGTCCTGTCAAAGGACTTTGGGGAGGCAGAGCCAGCGCAGACAATCAACTTGGGCCTTCCGCTTGACTGGCTGCGCTGGGGGCCCGCGGGCTCCTGCTCCGCTAGAAACGCTGTGCTTGACCTGAGCCCGGCTGCTCCTCTCTGGGTCTTCACCTGGTCCCCCAGGTGAAGTCTGCACTCCCCCATTCAGGGGCCACCACCCCGGAGCATGCCTGTCCTGGCCCTGCAAACCCTCCACAGAGAACCCCCAAATGGTTACAGGAGGGGAAACTGAGGCACTAGTGAGCCTCAGGATGGGGTGGGGGTTCCTGGCCTGTGAACTTGGGCCAGGTACCCAACTGCTTGGCTTCCCCTTCTATCCAATGAACCATGGCTAAGCCGCAGCCCTCCTCACAAGGGGTCTGTGCACAAGGCCGCAGAGGCCCGCTGCAGGTGCTTCTCGAATGTTCCAGGTGCTTCCTCGAGCCCACAGTCACCTGTGATCCCATGGGGTCTCTCAGAGTCTCCTCCAGAGCCCCGCTTCTTCCAGCAATATTGTGTTCAAGGTGTAGACAACACCTTCCCACGGCACGTTCCTGAGTCCACAAATGGAGAAGGGAAGGCCCCCCACTCCCACCGCCACCCTCTCCACCTGGCAGCTCACTGGTGGCAGCAGTGCTAGGCCCCCAGAGAGCCTGTCTCCCCAAAAGCTGAACTGTTTCCACCCCAGATCTCGCCACTCACCCCGGCTCCGGGGGCCTTGCCTTCTTCTGACCTTCTGCCCAGGGCTTCCCAGGCAGTCAGGCCCTGGCTGTCCATCTCCACAGATGGACATTCACTAGACGTGCTGCGCCAGGGCTTTGCCGGCATGGAGTGAGCAGAAAGATCCGCCAGCACACAGGGAACAGCAGAGAGGGGACGGTAGCTCCTCTTGGGGCCCAGCCCCAGTCTGGCTGCTACACCCAGGGACATGAGAGGGGAGGGCAACAAATGAAGGAAAGGCCTGGAAAAGAGGTGGCCATGTGTTTAGCCAGAGTGGGGTGGGGCAGCCCGGGAAGCCACATGACGAGGAAGGAAGGTAGTCGCAGGAGAAGCCTTCAAGTTTATTAAGCATTTGCCACATGGTGCTAGAGCCTGGACGCCACTCACTTAATGCTGCTGTTCTCCCACCTCCATTCGACCCACAGGGGCCAGGGCCGCATCTGAGGGTTCACAGGAGCAGGGGTACCGGTCGCCTTCCAACGCAGAACTTCGTACGGCTGAGAAGCCCGCCTCCACCGCGGCCCTCACCACAGAGGTGTCAGGCAACACCACCTAGCACAGCCACTTTGGGACGCCGATTGCTGAGCCCCTCCAAGAGGCAGAAGCAGCCACCAGCCAACCAGTCACCTCCTCAGCTCCGCCAGCTCCCTGACCACCACCTGAGAGACAGATCTGCGTGACAAGAAGATTCATTCACCACGCAAGGCCTGTCACCCTCCCAGGACCATCTCCACCTCCAGGAGCCCAAGCCAAGTCCTCTGACCCTTCTTGGAATGCCAGGCTTCCCAAGCCTCTCGCGCATACCTGCGGGATTAAGTGGGGTTTTCTTTTGTTAATCTGCCTTATGTCCACTGAACTGGTCGTCCGGCCCAAGATCCTAAGGGTGAAGGGAAGCCAGATCGCCCACACATCAGAGGTGCACGAAGAGGGGAGCCCTGCCCCCCCCTCCCCCCCCTAGAACCCCAGATGCCCTGGGAAGAGAGAGGCCAGAGGGTTCGGTCCTATCTCCAAAGGTACCCTCCCTCCTGCTCCCTGCCACCTCCCCCTCTGCCACCAGTCTGAGGAGCCATGTCCCCAAAGTGTTCCATCAGCCCCGCATGTGTTCAAGTGGCTTCAGTTACCAGGTGCCCAGCTGGCCCAGCTCCCCTCAAGAGCCCTGCCAAGGCCTGGCACCCCTGCCTGCCCCAGCAGCTCCTCTCCACACCAGCAAGCCGGGGCGGCCTTGGGGCGCAGGCAGATCGTGTTCCCGCTGCTGTCTGGGCCCAGTACCCTGCGGAAGGGGCCTCCGCCTGGCTCAGGAGACACCAGGCTCCGGGCCATGAGGTCACTGAGCCTTCAGCGTCCACCTGCAGCCGCACCAGCTCTAGGAAACCAAATCCCAGTAGCAGATGACAGCCGTGGGTGGCAGGACAGAGTGCCCATTCAGCCTCCGCGGGAGCCAGCCTGGCCAACCTGGCGGCCCCTCCCCACCTGGGCCCTGGCCCAAGCGTGGGCCTCAGAGAGCCATGGAGCCCCAAGGCCCATGCCAGGGACAGAGGGCTGGGGTTTTCCTGCTTTGGGCAGAGGACAAGGGCAGGATGGTTAAGGAGAGCAGCCACCTCCGGGGTCTCAGCCGGGCCAGCCCAGAGCTGGCCAGGAGACCCTGTACAGCCAGGAGGAACGCAGCTCCCGCCTGGGCCCCCATTGCTCCCTTCCTCGCACCAGAAGCCTGTGGCCGGAGCCGTCACCGTCTGCCCACGCTCTACACTAAGTTCTATGCTAACTCTGCATGGAACCATCCTGGCCAGACCCACCTCAGGGTCCCCTCTGCGTGAACAGCTAGAAGGAGACTTGGCCTGGAGGGTCCCCCGTGAGTCAGGCAGGAAGACAGGGCTGGCAAGGGCAGAGAAATGAAGGTCAGCTCTGCTACGGGTCCAGCCAGCCCAGCCTCAACAGGGCAGGGGCATCCAGACTCGGCAGTCAGGCCCCTGGTCCAGCGCTCGCAGCCAGGACTCCACACCTCAATTCTGAGCTCAGAGGCAGCCCAGCCTTCCAAGGGCAGGGCCACGAGCTGCCTGTCACTCAGTTCTTCTGCCCGCTTGGTCACAGTGAAAAGAGCCCTCTGTGGCTGACTCCAACCCAGCCTGGGAAACAGGAACTAGAAACCCAGGCAGGAAGGGCCCAGCCCCCACTCTCCCCCTATTACAATCCCAGCTCCTCCCAAATGCCACTACCACCACCTGCCAAACTGGCCCTTCCTCCCTTCTCCATTTGGCAAACTCCTACTCAGTCTCCAAAGCCCAGCACAAAGGGCCGCTTTCCCATGAAGCTTTCTAAAGGGGGCCCAGGATCTCTCCTCACAATACTTGGCCCCAGCAGACACTGTCTGGATCCCTGCACCTGACCTTCTCTCCGGATGAGGTGGTGCCTCCAGAGTGGCCTACATAAGGGATACAGGGCAAAGAGGACCCTTGTTGTTGTTGTTGTTGTTGTTGTTAGGTGCCATCAAGTCGTGTCCGACTCATAGCGACCCTCATAGGGTTTTCAATGACTGTTTCGGAATTGCATTGGGAGTGGATTGCCATGTCCTTCTCCCATTTTTGCGGTATTGGGAATAGAATTCAGGACCTCAGAGACTGCAGAGCGGCGCTCTACCAACTGAGTTACCCTTAGGGGTTAGGAAACACCTGCAGGACGCCATCTTTTTTTTTTTTTGCAGTACCAGGGGTTGAACCCAAGGCCTCTCACCTGCATGCTTTGCAAGTGCTGGACCACTGAGCTGCACCCCCAGCCCTTTTTTCTTTTTTTCTTTTTTTTTTTTTTTACTTTTTGAGACAGGGTCTCACAAGTTACGCAGACTACCTCTGGTCTCGAACTTTCGATCCTCCTGCCTCCGCCTCCCGAGCTGCTGGGATTACAGGCGTGCGCCTCTGCGCCCGGCAGGATGCCATCTTATGTTGGCCCCAGGAACTCCTGAGGACCACAGGTAGGGAGCTGCGATCGCTCACAACCCTGGGCACTGGGCTCCACTGTTCGCTGGAGCCCAGCGTCTGAAGAGCGGAGCTGCCCACTGGAAATGCTGGAGAAACAGGGCTGCACGCCCCACCTTCCCTCCACCAGCCTTACCACCGGCACCGCGTCCCCACAGACTAGCAAGAGGGCCACATGGGGTCCGTCCTGTGTGTGCCTGACCCCAGGCCTCCCCACCTTCCTGCATCCGCACTCAGCAGGCAGCCTCCGGACTCGGGGTTCTAAAGTCCCTTCACTCACGTCTCCCGTGGGCATGTCTGGCCATGGCAGGGAGAGCCAGGGGTCCCGGCCCAGCGGGACCACAGCCCAGCAGGGCAGAAAGCGGCCCCCCCTCCAACATCAGGACCCATTTACCTATTCGGGGCAGCTGGCACAAGTTACCTGGCCTGACTGACCCCAGTGCTCCTCCAGGCCCCGCCTCCTGCTCCCCCAGTGGGTGGCAGGGCCTGCCGGGTCCTGCACACCCAGGCAGAATGCAAGAAATGCAGAGGCTCCAGATCATTCAGCCCCATGCCAGGTGGGAGAACCCTACCCATCGGGCAGCCAAAGTCCCCACACTACACGCCTGCACCCTTCCCATCAGAGCAATCCTGTGTTTGCGTGTTCACCCCTGGACCCCCGATTTCTGAGGAAATTAGTTGACAAAGTAATTCCTGCTAGAGTGTTACTGACTCCTCAACTTCCGGCTGGGGCAGATTTGAGATATTCCTGCCCCTGCTAACCATGTGCTTGAGGGTCCCCATGAATCGCAACTCAGTCTCACTCAGGACCTGGTGCCCCCATGCCTGCCTCTCTTGCGTCTTCTTTCATCACAGCCCAGATCAAAGGCCTGGTTCCAGGCCCACCTGACTGACCCCAGGATAGGCCACAGCCCCTCTCCACTCCCCCTATGCCCGCAATGGCCTTTCACAGGCCTTCTCCAAGACACTTCCTGATCACTCCCAGGCTGGGCTAGGCCCCTCCACCCCACAGCAACCACAGACGGATCCTCATCTGAGCACCCCCCATACTATCATGTGCCCACCCAGAGAAACTGAGGCCCACGGTCAGCCTGACACTGACCCCCGCATCTTTGGAGATCCTGGGGGCTGCTGTGGGGTTCCATCCGAGGGTACCCTGAGTCTGAGCCACCCTATAGAAAAGCCTAGGGGTCTGGCAGGTGTCCCCAAGCGATCCAAGCCTCAGGCAGAGACCAGCTGTCCCCACAGCTCCCAGTCCAGGCCTCCTGCCACGCAGCCTAAGTACCACAGAGGAGTCACTGATGACCATGTGACCCTCACCCCAGCACATTCCCAACACCGGGATGGCTTGGGTCCCAAAGTCTCCCCTGATGTCGAAGGCCACAAAACCCCAAGCCACTGCCTTCAAAGATTTGGGGCACAAATGGCCACAGAGGAAAGAAAAGTCATCCGGTAGGTCACCCTCCCACTTTCTGCACCGTCCACTGTGAAGGCCTATGGGGCCAGGTCCTCCCCCTGCCTAAAGCACTTAGCCAGGGCCCTCTGCCCCCCTGGAAAATCTGTGGGGAGCAGGTTGGGCAATTCGGGGTTGGAATAGAGGGCAGGGGGAAGAGAGAGGCATAGGTCAAGAGCCCAGGTCCCAGGGGCTCTGCTGGAAGCGCTGGACTAGGCCCGGTGGGGCCAAGCTGGCTTGCCCTGCCCAAGCCCAACACAGCGGCCGGCCACTAGGCCTCCGGGTGCCCACTTTGGTCCTAGGCCGTGAGGGGCCGCGGGCCTGGAGGGAGGGGCGAGGCCGGGGTCGGGGGTCCGGCGAGCTTTAATGCGCGGACAAAGCCTCATTTGCAGGTCAATGCCGCGGCACACTCGCCTCTCCCCTCGCCCGGCGCCCTTTGTCCGGCCGCGCCCGCTCCTCGCGCCAGATGGCCGCGGAAATGCTAATTTCGGGCGCCCCCCGCCCCCCGCGTTTAATTGCGCCATTGCAGATGGGCCGCGAGTGTGCGCTTCATGCAGATGAGCGCGGCCCGCCGCGGGCCCGGCCGGGCCTCGGAGCTGCGGGCCGCGAGGCGCCGCCCCGCCCCCAGCGCGCCGCCGGGCACGGGCGGGCACCCAGCGGGCCGGGCGCGGGGAGCGCGCTCTGCTTTTCATTTCTCCGAAATGGGTTCTTAAGTGATTCTGAATGGAAACAAATTGGCCCGCTTTCTTCTCCAGGCAGACGCGCGGCGCGGGCCCGGCCCCGCCCGGCCTGGCGCGGAGAGGCGGCCGCACGGCCTGCGGGCGCGGGGCTCCCCCACCACTCTGCGCGCCCAGGGCGCAGGAGGGGCCGCTCGGTGCGGCCGGCACTCAGGGTCTGAGCCCAGTGACTGCGGGAGGGCAGCATGGTGAGCGTCGAGAAAGTTCCCTGGCGATGCGCCTGGCAGATCCGGGCCCACAACCTCCACCACCACACAGGCCGCAGGGAGTCGTGACAGTGACAGGGACTTCTCTGGGTGGTAAATACTCCCCAGACACGGCTCAGCCTGAGGAACCAATTGACCGGGAGGGGAATCACGTCTTCCTTCGATCTGCCCTGTTTCTCTCATCTGCTCAAGCCCGGGGCTGACAGGCAACCACCCAGGACCTGTCAGCCATGGCACAGCCTGCTCTGAAGTCCCCCAACTTGGTGGCTCCGGCGCAGTGGCCACCAGCCCTGCCCTGGCGCCCTGGCATGGCTTCCAAGGCCTCACTGTCCCGCCCCCACCCCAGGCTGCAGCCCCACCCACACAGCCAGTGCTGGGCCGGGCCTCTGCCCACAGCTCTGTCCTTCCTCAGAGACTCCCCACCGCCTGCACCTGCTCCTGATGGCCTCCGTCCTCTTGGGGGCTGCTTGTGCCTGGACAGCCCACCTGCACCTGCTCCCAGAGGCCCTGGGGCCTCCTAGCCCCCGGGACTCCTCTCTGGACAGTCCCCCAGACCTCGCTGTTCGCCCTGGGCCACAGCTCCCTCCCCTGGCTCCCGTCCACTGCTCTCTTGAGGGCAGTCCCTGTCCCCCTTCCAGGGACTCCTCCCCACACCCAACCGTCCCCCCCAGCAGCTCCAGCAGACATGCAAGTGGGGGCCCAAGGGCTCAGCCGGCCCTCTGTGCCCATCCTGCTTGGCAGGTGTGCAGGGTGCCCACCCTGATCTGTCTGTGGGTAGGGGTGGCTCACAGGAAATGGACAACCAGGATATGCCGTGGAAGTTTCCACGGTCACAGCATGGAGACGGCTTCCTATCAATGAGGAATTCACAGGGGCCCGCAGACCTCGCTTTCTTTCCAGGAAACAGTTGAGACAGGATTTCTACACACTCAACACAGGCGTCCCTCGGTCCTAGGCCCCTGCGGTTCCTTCGTTAGCTGTCTCCATCTTCCTGTTAGGGAGCCCACAGAGCTGGCCCCCAGCCCCTCGGTGGGCCCGGATCAAGCAGCCTGGCCTGGCCTCACTGGACACGCTGCTTTGTACAACACATGCCCACGAGTGGCTTCTAGGAGCAATGGCCTTTTCCTCCTCCTCATGCTGCCGGTTCCAAGTCCCCGGGCCTTCTCCACACACACTCCCAAGACGAACGCGTCTTCGGGTTTTAGCATTTCCCCAGCTGCTGCCTGTCCCGGGCTGTCTCCCACACTGTTTCTTTGTTTACCACACTCACATTACGAGTCTCTTAAACCTCTCACTACAGCTAAATATTTTCAATTAAAACAATATACAGACAGTCCCCAACCTAGTGGTTGGACAGACCATGTTCTTTCCTTTACAACTGTGCAAAAGCGATACCCCTGCAGGGTAACCCCAACTTTAGTCCCTGAATTTGTACTCACACGGCCATTCTGGTTTGCACCTTCAGTACAGTGTTCAATAAATGACATGAAACAGTCAACACTTTATTACAAAAGGCCTTCACTTTAGATCATTCTGCCCAACTACAGGCTAACATGTTTTGAGTATGTTTAAGACAGGCAGGGGCAAGCTACAGCGCTCAGTAGGTTACATACATTAAATGGTTACATATATTAAATGGGTTTGGGGCTTATGATAGTTTAAACTTAACAAACTTAACAAATGGTTGACTGAATTGCAACTGTATCAAAAGCCAAGAAGTGCCCTGCTCAGTGGCTCCTGCCGGTACTCCCAGCAACTCCAGAGACCAAGGTAGGAGGATTGCAAGTTCCAGGCCAGAGGCAGCCTGTGTAACTTAATGAGACCTTGTCTCAAGATAAAAAAAAAAAAAAAAATTAAAAAGGGGCTGAAGGTGCAGCCCCACTGTAGAGCACTTGCATGTGCAAGGTGCTGGGTTTGACCCCCAAGTACAGAAAAAAGAAAAGTCAAAGGGCATCTGTGTGTGTCCTAATGCATTAAAACATGGACTTTTACCTACAAAGTAAAGGTGAGTCCCATGGATATAAACTTATACAGAGCCCCAGGCCCCTCTCCACAATTATCTCTGATAGGAAAATCTACCTGGGGGCAACCACTTTCTTTTTTATACATTTCTGTATTGTTCATTTTTTTTTTTAAATAGTGAGCACATGATATTTCTACAATCAGAGGGAAATATAAGTCTATTTTCACTTGGGAATTAAAAAAATAAAAAACACCATCGGCCTGCCAGCCGCATGACTAGGAGTTGTAGCAACAAAGCTTCGAGCTGCCCCTGGCCGATGGGGGAGCCCCAGCCCATGCACAGTGCCAGAGCGCAGCGGCGGGACCACCTTACAAGAGCGCTGCCTCAGCATGGAGTCCTGGGCCACCTCAGTAACCAAACCCCCTTGGACAGAGGCCAGGGCAGACCACTTAGTGCCAAATTCCACTCAGGCCTGCTCTCAGTTCCAGCAAAATTCCAAAGTATATTGTTGTTATCGTTATTATTTTGCAATTACGTGACATTTTTTAAATGCCTGGAGTGTTTTTTCAGCCATTTTCATTAGCTCCTTCTCACTCTGCTGGAGACACAGGTCAGCATTTTGCTTGCCATGAAGCAGGCCGCCCAAGGCTCAGAGAGGTCAGCCTGCCCACTTGGGTCACACAGCAGCAGTGTGGCTGATGCAAGAGCAGATGTCAGGGCTCTGCCGGGTCAGCCCGATGGGCTGTGGTTACCTCCCATTTCGGCCCCCGTTAGGCTTTTATTTGGATTTAGGAATTTGTTGGGGTGAGGGATCGGGTTTGGGGAGAAGATGAGAAAGAAGACGTGAGCAAAGAGGCCAAGGCTAGGCCAGCCAGAGGCAGGCAACAGAAGACTGAGGCAAAGGGGCCAGCTACCAGGGGCGTGGGCCTGGCAGAGCGGTATCTAGAGCCCCTGGTGGGGAACCAGCCTGGAGGCATCCTGCCAGCCCTTCCTCCCTGGCTGCTGGGCCAGGGCCAGCTTCCAAAGCAGCCTCCCTTCTCAGTGGGGGTGGGGCAGTCTGCTTCTGGCCTTATTCTCAGGGACAATGTAAAGCCCGAAGGGCTTGGAAGGACCCGGGTCCCCAAATGCCACTAGGGACCTGTTGGAGAGGTGGAGGCCCTGGCACCTGCATCAGTGACAAACCTCAATCCCAGCGACAGCAGCAAGTGCCCCAGGCCAGTCTACGTTGTCCGGTCCCCAGAGGCCACAGCTCAGCTCCCCATTGCGCATCAAAAGCCACAGGACACCACGTCATAGGCTGAGGTCTGTCCACCCAGAAGCCACATGCAGCAGCCCTACTCCCAAGACCCTCGGAATGTGACTGAATTTGGAGATGAGTCATTTTAATGAGGTCCTCAGGGTGGACCCTAAGCCAATCTGCCTGGGGTCCTTGTAAGAAGGGGAGATGAGGGCACAGGCATGCAGAGACAACCACACCAGGACCCGGGAAGGGGTCCCCGCCTGCCAGCCCAGGAGAGAGGCCCTAGGAGAAGCCAGCCCGCCACGCTGCCGTCTCAGGCTTCAGGCCTCCGGCATGTGGAACAATGGACATCAGCTGTTGAAGTCCCCAGCAGTGGTGTCTGCCTTGGCGGCCCAGGTCCCAACCCCCTCGGCGCCACAAAGGAGAAGACGCCTGCCCAGGCCCCCACAGCCAGGGTGGACAGAGGCCACGCTTTGGATCTCCGGACCAGCGGCAGCTGCCACCTAGCACCAGGCCAACAGACCTTTCTGGCTGTCCATTAAACCGGGTGCCAGCTAGTGTCCTTTAGAAGCGTCAGACAACCCTAGGGGCAACTCACCAAAGGGGAGGGGGCGAAACTGCCGTCTCCCAAGGCCAAGACAAAAAAGGCCACGTGCAGCCTCTGTCTACGGACCCTAACTGCTAACTGGAGACTGACTTGGGCGGCCGGGGGCCTCGGTGTCCTGGAGACCCAGGGCCCATCCGAAGGACCGAGCCCTAGCGCGGCTGCCGAGCTTCCTGAGTAGAGCTGCCTGCCGGCGCTCCCTCCCGTGCCTGGGGGCTTCGTTAGCGCCCCGGCCTGCCTGGCTGCAGTCAGCTGATTCTGATTCGCCCGCCCGGAGGGGCATCCGACTCCCGCCTATCTGTTTTTCCACCCGCACATGTTCAATTAAATTTCGCTTTTGTGCTAGAGGGGCCTCTGATATGAATGTGTCCTGGGAGGTTTCCCGAGTCCCTTTATGTCCTCCAGACCAAAGTCAGTCCCCAAGTTTCAGAAAACACCCTCCTGGATTGGAGCGGGGAAGAGGGAAGAAAAACACAAAACAAAAGCAGGAGAAACAAAAGGGAAAGCTGGCCGCCTTCTCTCCAGAGTCCTCCTGCGCGGAGACAATTCATCCGCACTGGAACGGTGCCATTGTGCAGGGTTCGAGGAACGCGCTGGTCGCGTTCAGCAGAAATGCAAATCCCCCCTTTCCCTTTGATTCAAATATTTAAATTTTCAAATATATATGCTGGGACAATTGAATGGCAGCTGACCTCACTTATTTTCATAGAAGAAATGCGGAAGCCATGGGCCGCAGTTAATCTAGCCGGCAGTGGCCCCCGCCTGCTCACAGCGGCACAGTCAGTCCTGGGGGGGAGGGCAGGGAATAATCCTTTTATTCAGACATTTGGCTTAAAAGAATAACAAGGAGGAAAAGCTGGAACATAATTGCATTGCATGGAAAACAGAGAAAGATTTTTTTTTCTCTCTCTCTCTCTCCCCCTCTAACAAGCTTTCTCCTTTTCTGTCCTCAAAGAATCGGAGGCTCATGCCCAGAGGCTATTTTTGTGGTAAAGAAATCAGGAGTGTTTTCCTTCCTATTGTCGCTCCCTGCCCACCCCCCACGGGATTTTCCAGTTAGGTTGTAGGCCACCCCAGCTCACTCCTCCGTTCACGGGGTCACTCCTTCCATAAACTCTAAGGTGGCTGGGCCAGTGTAACCAGACACTGCGAAGGCAGCTTCCTCCCAGGATCCCTCCTTGGGGTAAACAAGGGACCCCAACAGGGCCTTCTCCCAGCACTCCCAGGTGCCATAAAGCCTGGGCCAGCAGCGCCAGCAGGACGACTTTGTTTCAGCACCTGAGCCTGGAAGGAGGGGACAGAGGGAAGGGGCCCCTCCCAGGCCCAGTCCTTGCGCACTCTGGAACCCCCTCCCCCCCCCCCCCGGGCTCCGTCCTGCTCCCGAGGCTGGGGTTCCCAGAGGACCCCGGCCCAGTCCATCAGCGGGCTGGGCCTTTAATGTTTAAAGACCTCTCTCCTCCTTTCAAGAGCTCCCTGACACGATTTTCTGTGCTGCGTGGGCTGCCGGGACATCTGTCTTCTATACCTAATAAAGTCGGCCGGACTCCGAATGAACTCGGCGCGGCTTTGAATCCGGGCTCACATATGGTTGGTAATTAGTTGGCTATCTCTCGGAGTTAAATGATTTTTTTTTTTCTCGCCCGGTTCGCATCCATAATAGACGCGAACAGAGTTGTGATTGTTCCCCGTTGCGGGACATTCTGCGCCTGAATGAGCGGGGGCTCCTGTGTCGACGCGGATTTGCCATATGCCGGGAAGAATGGCCCCTGTGTGTGCGACCCGGACGCGGCGGCTCGGGCCGTGCCAGCCCGGCGGAGCTGGGGCGCCCGACGGCAGCAGAAGCGGGGGGCTCCGAGCAGTGCGCGCGCCGTCGGGGACCCGAGATCGCTGCTGCCTGGAGAGGCCTGGCGCACGGGGTCGGCCTCGGGCGAGCCGGACGCGCCCCGCCGCCAAAGGCCCCGGCCCGCCCGACGGACTGACGGACGGAGCGCCCCAGCCCCGCGCGCGCCTCGCTCGCTCGCCCGGCCGGCTCGCCCGTGTAGGCCGCGGGGCGCGGCGGGGGCCGGCTCTGCGGCGGCTGCAGCCCATTGTGAGGCCCGCGAGACAATGGGGCTGACGAGGCACCTGCTCGCCTGAAAGGCCCATAAATCGCCCGCGTCCAGCTGCCTTCTCGCCCCTCCCCGCGGCCCGCGAGCCGGACCGGCCGAGGCCAGGAGGGGGAGGCTTGTCGGCGTCCGCGCGGGGCGACTGGGGCCACCGCCACGCCCGCCCTGCGCCCCTCAGCTGCCTGCGGCCCCGGGGACCCCGCACCTCTCTCGCAAAGCCCGCGCGGACCTCGCTCCTCTCGGCCGGGGCGCGCACCCTCCCGGGCTTCTGGTCCGCCAGGGCCTGGGGGCGGCCTTGGACTTTTGGACCCCGCTGTTACTGTCCCTGATGTTGGCAGTGTCCCTCCTCTGCTCCTCCAGGGCCCGGAGAGAGCTGGCGGCTCCTTCCTCCCCGTCCCAGGTAGCTCCATAGGTAGCTCCGTTTAACTCAACTGAGGCTCAGGCCCAGTTAGATTTGCCCTGAGGCAACTTATCCAGTCCCAAAACCAGAAACCCTGGCCTCCTGCAGGATCCAGACTCAGGGCTTCCTCCACAACCCACCAGCTTCCCTGGCAAGAGCCCCTGCCCATGGGGGCGGCGCAGCCCTGGGAGGCTTTCACAGCCTGTGGGAAGCTGCCGGGGAGGGCCCAGCACTGCCTTCCCCTGACAATAAGGAGGCTCAGGCCACCAGAGCTCTCCAGCGACCCTGGAGGAGCCAGGAGGGCAGGCCGAACCTGCCCCAGCACCCCAGCCTTCAGACTGGGAGGAGAGTGGCCGGAGGATGGGTGGCCATGGAATTCCCGCCCTGGAGAGGGCCTGGTGACTGAGGTGGACAGGGAGCGCCAGGCGCCAGCTCAGGGAACCTGCATGCCGAAGCCTCCCTTGAGGTGTGCCCACAGTGGCGGGGGAGAGGTGCCTGTGGGTGCGTTGCCCTCAGAGCAGAAGTCTGGGAGAAAGACCCCATGAAAACAACCTCACGTAAGCCCAGAAGCTAGACCGGGCCAGACCCAGGCTGAGAGATGAAGGCCAGAGGCCACCCTCGTCCTCCACGGTGGCAGCCCCTCTCGGTGGAGAGCACAGGACTTGGCAGCGTTGTGCCCGCTGCTCCCTTCACGTGTTGACACCTGGGTCCTGCTGGGATCTCCTTACAGAAAAAGGCAGGCATTCAGTCCCTAGGTCTTTGCCAACACCAGCCCCATGCTGGCTGCCTGCTGCATGCACCCTGCCGGACACCACACACACAAACAGGCCTCGTCCCTGGGCCTGGAGGAGCCAGCTGGACACAGGAGGGCTGAGCAGGGTGCTGGAGTCCAGAATTTCCATTGTGATGGTTTCTGGTGCCATCTCCACTCCGCCTGCATCCCCTAATAAAAGGACCACACTCCTCCCCCTTCCCCCTCGCCTCCCTGACGTATTAGAAGAATGTTTTTCCATTTCCTTTGATGTCTTTTATAAGTTGCATCTCATTTCCTGCTTGGGCCTTTCTGACTTCAGTGACTCTAACCCGGGCGGTCTGCCGTGGCTGCCTGCTTGTGGCTGCATGGCTCGTCTCCCTGGTACCCCACCCAGGGGCCAGTTCTAGAGGGCTCCATCCCCTCTGGGCAGCCGCTGGCCACCTCGGTTTCCGTCCACCTTCCCCACCTTCCTCCCTGGGGCTCCCTCGGAGGAGCAGGCCTGTCCACGCAGAAGGCAACCCGCCACTGGAGGCCCTGGCTCTCCCGGAGGTCTCTCCAAGATCTGCCTTCCTCGCTTCTCCAAAATGATTCTCCCTTCTCCGGCCACATCTGTTCATTCTGCCCCCGTGGATGGGGCGAGTTGGGGAGAAGCAGGCTAGGATCTCAGTATGTCCAGTGCACAGAAGCTGGTCTGGTTGTCCTAAGGCTTGTGGGAGTTGGGGAAGCCCAGCAGGGCAGCAGGGGCTCTAGGCTCCAGCTCAAGCCTGGCTCCACAAGACCCCAAAAGAAGAGGTAGAAAACTGAAAGGAAGCCCCTAAAATGAGCCACCAAAAACCAAAACAAGAAAAACAAAACCAGAGTCATTTGACAGAATTCAACTGGTAGCCAGGCTGCCTGCCTGCCTGCCTTCTCCTCCTCTTCCTTCTTTCTTCTCTGTCTCAGTCTCCCCTGCCTTCATGTAGGCACATGGCTCTGGGCTTGAAGCACCATGAGGGACCAAAGTTAACGTCTCAAGGCAGACTATGAGTTGGGTGCAGGGAACTGGGAATATGGAAAGGCAAAGCCAAATTCCCTGACCCTTTGGAGCACAATAGACCAAAAGGGGATCTTGCAGGACAAAAGATGATGATTGGGAGCAGGGTTTTCACAGGAAAACAGAGGAGAGAGACACTTATCTTGGTTGTAATTCCCAGCTAAATCTTTCACAGGTACCAAGGCCCAGGTGCTATCTGTCATAAAAGTCCCCACCTGCTGCACTCCTCCTGGGATACAACACAGCTCTCTCCACAAAGACTCCTGAAGGGCTCCCAGCTGTTTGGGAGCCTCAGGTGGTGGACACCAGCTGTTTTAAGTCCATTTGTATTGCTATAACAAAATACCCGAGGCTGGATGATTTATAAAGAACAGAAATTTATTTCTCAGGTCTTGGAGGCTGAGGAGTCCAAGATAAGGTACCAGCGTTGGGGGTCTGGCCCAGGCTGCACTCTGCTTCCAAGATGGCACCTGGCTGGAGGGAAGTAGGGCCACATGAGGCCTCTTTCATGAGGGTCCTTGTCCCGTTCAGAAAGGCAGAGCCACATGACCAAACCACCTCCCACAGGCCCCACCTTTCAGTCCTGTCATGTTGGCCACTCTGTCCAGCACTGGATTCTGGGGGGCGCAGGCATCCCTACTTTGCCCCATCCCTCAGGGTTAAGTCCTCATCGTCTGGACCTTGGGCTTTTCCCAGGAGTGAAGGTGATGTGCTTGTGTTGAATGAGAAAGCCCCTGCGACCACCTACCCGAAAGCCCCCAGACCACAGGGAGAGGGCTGGGGCTCCCTGCTGCCCAGACTGGCCAGTGAACATTGCCTAGGCCTGAATCCAGGCAAGGCACCAAGCCAGGGAAGAAGAGCCTGAGCAGACAACAAAGGCCCGGGGGCAGACGCTAAGCCTCGGGGACGTGACACACCCAGGGCCAGAGGTGCTGGAGGCTGCGGCAACCCCCCGACCCCCGGGTTTACAAGTTAGCAGAGCAGCATGCTGGGCTCCAGGCACAGCCACAGCCTCCGCCTGGGCTCCCAAGGACATCCTGGAGGCCACACCCAGACCGTGGGACCCCAGGGCAGGTGGCCATTTGGAGGGAAAGCAGAAAGGCAGTTTGTGATCTGCAGACCACAGATGTGAAGCCCGTGGTGCCCTGGAGGGCAGGTGGGCGCAGCCGAGGCACCACGCCGGTCGCCCTCAGGACAATGACCTGACGTGGCTCTCACTGGCCGCCATTGTCACAGGTGCAGCGTTTCTGTTCCTATGGCCATTGAGGTCACCAAAAATGGACCCTTGGCTCAGAAGAAGCTCAGCAAAGCAGCAACACAGGGATCAGGCAGGATTGCAGGGCAAGCATGGGGCGGCCCCTGTGCGCAGGGCCCGCCTGGTGACACTCCTGCACTCCTCCGTGGCGCAGGGTCCCTTTAGCCTTGGCCAGAATGCAGCAGGAGGCCAGTGGGGATTTTGTGTCTTTTAAAACACAGCACAGGGTCTCCCCCGGAAGCCATCAGGACTCTTCCAGAATAAGAGCAAACAACTCGGAGGGAGCCGGCCCAAAGGTGGAGAAGAGCCCCACACGCCCAACAGGCCTCTCCTGTCTACACTGCACTTGCAGGAACAAAGCTGCTCCCTGAGCAGGCAGTGAGAGTCCACAGGTGGGAGGACACAGGGCCTTGGGGGGCTGCTTTAAAACACCCCAGAAAAGGAAACAAAGAAACAAGAAACCCAGCACACGTGGAGGGAGGGAAACACAGTGGCCAGATGGGGAAAATGTTAGGGTTGTTGAAAGGAACTGGTAGTGCACAGAGCTCATGGCTCCCCCATCTAGCTTCATGTACGGCTACACATTTCCACAAGAACTCTTAAAGAGGTCTAAGTGATACTATTACACATTGCCCAGAAAATGCAAAACCAGATACAAAGTGAACAAAACAAGACAAATTGTATTTCTGTATACATACATAGGTATCTGCACACACATACATATGCTGTGTGTACCATACACGTGTATTACATATGTGTGTACACATGTATATACATTCACGTATCCAGTGCCAGCATACACAGGCAAAGGCAGCAAAAAGGGCTGTCATGGGTGCCCTTAGCAAGCGTTTTAGTGGCACTGTTTCGGTAGCATCTGGGCATCATGGCTGACATGTGCGCAAAGCTGTCAGCTGCCCACCTGGACCCATGTTTTCCTGGACCCATATTTTCATGGCATTCCAAGCAGAAGGCCATTCCTGGTGCTGCTTATTTCTAAAACAAGAAGTTCTCAATACATTTTTCTGAGCTGTGCACCATGACGTAACGTGTCATTCCAGAGACTCAGGAGGCAGAGGCAGGAAGATCACAGATTCGAGGCCAGTGGCAGCTAGGCAACTCAGTGAGACGGTGTTTCAAAACAAAAAAGTCGAGGCTGTGGGTGCACCTCAGTGGTAGAGCACTTGCCTGGCATGTACGAGGCCTGGGATTCAACCTGCCAGCACTGTAGTAATAGTAATAATAATAATAATTAATAATAATTTTTCTGATTACTACTGAATAGTCATGCTTGAGGGAAAAAAGACGTTTGTTTTTGTTTGGATTTTAGGTAACAATCATCTTATGATTCCTAAAGTCCACTCCGAAACCATGCTGGCTGCAACTCTCTCCCCACGACCGAGGCCACAGTGGCTGCAAATTCTTTGCCACTCATCTTTGAGAGAAGCAGACCTGGTTGCCCTCCTTGGCCCCAGCGTGGTCTCAGCAACCTGAGGCAGAGGTGACACATGTGACCCCCAGAGCAAGGTCTGCAGAAACCACTCAGCCTCTCTTTGGGTCTCCTAGAACACTCCCTTGTGGGCACCCGCCGCCATGCTGTGAGGAAGCCCAGGCAGGCCTGAGGAAAGAAACGTAGGGTATGGCCAGCAGCTCACATCTCGGCTGGATGTGGGATGAGTCACCCTGACAGCTAATTCCAAACCCAAGCACACCACCCTCACTGACACCCCACACGGCAGAGCCAAGTTACCCCACAACTCTCCCTGAACTCCCGAATCGTAATCACAGGTATAACTGAAACCACTAACTCTAAACCACAACATGTTGGGATAGGTTTTTACTTGGCAAGAAATCACTGGAACAGGTGGTATGCTAATGGAAGAGAATGTACCGGCCACTGGTTCACACCTGACTTTATGCCACTGTGCCCACAATATGGGGCTGGATGGGTGATGGGCACATGGCCATATGATGCCAAAGCAGGCCAGCCAAAGGAGAAAGACTCACTCCCAAGGCTTTCAAGCAACAGCCACCATGGAAGTAGTTCTTCCTGACAGACACAGGGCCGTGAGAAGTTACTTCCATTTTGCACTGAAGGGATTCATCTACAGAGCATATCCCAATGACATAATCAATGCCTCCACTACCCCCAAAACATACCAGGGCTCCAACTGAGTTTAATTTGATTTAATTTAAGTTAGTTTCATATTCAGAATATGTGATTGCAATTCTTAAGTATGGCGCACTGTGGGGCAAACAGCTCAGTCTCTGAGGAGCTGACCTTTTCTCAAATCAGGATAACTTTCTTCCTTTACCGAAGAAAACAGAACACGAGCTATTAGACACTTCTGTGTTGCTTGTTTGTGGTGCTGGGGATAGAACCCACGTCCTTGCATATGCTAGGCAAGGGCTCTATCACTGAGCTACACTCCCAGTCCTACTGAACACTTTTTAAAGCACATACAAAATAAAAAGGAAGCCAGGTGCCATGTAATCTTAGCTACATGGGAGGCTGAGGCAGAAGGATCATGAGTTCGAGGCCAGAGGCAGCCTGCTTAACTTAGTGAGACCCTGTCTCAAAACAAAAAGTAAGAAAAGGCCTGGGGTGTGGATCAGTAGAGGACCACTTGCCTAGCATGTGTGAGGGCCTGGATTCAACTCTCAGTACTGCAAAAAAAAAATAAGAAGAAGAAAGCAAATAAGAATGAGGATGAAGAGAAAAGAAGGAGGAGGAGGAGAGGAAGGAGGAGGAGAAAGAGGAGGAGGAAGAGGAAAGGGGGAGGAAGAAGGGGAGGAGGAGGAGGAAAGGGAGGAAGAGGAGGAGGATGAAAGCGCATACAAATCCAGTGCCGAACAGACAGTAACCAGAGAGGACACCAGGTCCACATATGGCCAAGTGTAGGCACTTGGACTCCAGATCACTTAAACACAACAGGCCCAATTTAGCACCTGTAGGACACTGACTGTGTCTTTCAGGAGTCCTTGCATAATTTCTCAGACACATGTCCAAGTGTATTAGTCCTCATTCTGTTACTATAACAAAATATCTGCAACTAAGTAACTTTATAAAGAGAATAGGTTTACCTAGTTCATAGTTTCAGAAGTTAGAGGGCATGACACTCCCATTGGTTCAGCCCTGGTGAGGGGCTGAAGCAGATGGCATCACAACGGGAGGAAAGACCATATTGAAAGACAGGAAGCCAGAGAGACTAGGGTCCCATTATTCCTTCCAAGGGCACACCCCCAGTTTCCTAGGCCCCACCTCTTAAAGGTCCCACCACCTGTTAACACCACCACACTGTGCGCCAAGCTTCCAGCAAACAAGACTTTGGGGGACACACTGAAGCCACATCCAAATCAGAGCACCAAGTACCCAGAACGGCTTTGCTGTGCCACTAGGCCCTTGCTGTCAGCCCTGCAGACAATGAGTTGGGATCCACAAAGTAACTGTACCTGTCAGTGTAGCTAACATCGTGCTGCATAACAGACAAGTCCCAAACTCTCAGTGGCTGACACAAACAGTAAAGCACTTCTCACTCACCATGACAGTCCCACGGCTGGCAGGCTGTGGCCATGCTCCACTCTGCCTTCTCAGAAGGAGGGGGCCCTATCTAGTCCTTGCTGGTCTCACAGCTGAACGATAAGATGACAGAACACTGGCCTTTGCAAGCTCTGCTCAGCTGCCCAGACATCCTGGCCAGACTGATTCACGTGGTCAGGTCTGACAGCAGCATGCAGGAGATGAGGGGCTGGGAAGCAAATATTTGGAAAATAATTACAACTACCTCAGGGCCAAGAGCACAAAGATTTGGCCAACAGCTCAAGCTCTTCATCCCCACCTGGGTCAAACAAGTCTATGTGAGGTAAAATTGCCGATGTTTGGTTCTTTCTTTCTTTCTTTCTTTCTTTCTTTCATTCTTTCTTCATGTACTTATTTTTGCAGTACTTGGATGTTGAACCCAGGGCCTCACACATACTTTTCAAGTGCTCTATCACCGGGCTGAGCCCCAGCCTATTTTTCCATTTTTTTCTCTTCAGACAGGGTCTCACTAAGCTACACAGACTGCCTCTGGCCTTGAGCTCATGATTCTCCTGCTTCTGCCTCCAGAGTTGCTGGGATGACAGGCGTGCACCACCACCCCTGGCTTGGTGTTCACTTGTAATTCTGCTTTGTCCTTTGTCCTCGTCATGTCCAAAGTTCAATGAGGGCTTTGTCTTTTTTTTTTTTTTTTTTTTGAGAAAGGGTCTTGATATGTAGCCCAGGATGGCCTCAAACCCATGATCCCTCATAGCTGGAGTTTCAGACATGTGCCACCATGCCTGGCTCTAGGTTTTTGGTTTTTAATTTGCCTAAAATGGGTGGTGGGAGAGGTCCACAGAAAGGAAGCCTTGAAAAACAGCGCTCAGCAGGGCCTCTCCTTCGTGGCTGGTGGGGATGCAAAATGGCCCAGCCTTTCTGAAAGACAGTCTGGTGGATTCTTACCAAATGAGCACGCTCTCGCCATAGGACCCCACAGTAGCACCCCTTGCTATTTGCTCAAACAGTTGAAAACTGGCATCTACATAAAACCCTGCACATGGATGCCTATGGCTGCTCTATTTATAATTGTCCAAACCTGGAAGCTAACAAAACACTGTTCGGTGGATGGATGGATAAACAAACTGCTACATCCAGACAATGGGATATGATTTAGTGCTGAGAAGAAAGGGACCATCAAGCAGCGGAAAGACATGTTTTCGTTGTTAGGTGCCATGGAGTCGGGTCCAACTTTTAACGACCCTGTGTACAGCAGGCAAAACACTACCTGACGCTGTGCCACGCACAGGATCTTTTATTAATGGATGTTTACAGCTGTTGCCTCTTGTTCGGAGTCCTGCCGAATCAACAAATGGAGGTCGCAGGGGCTTTACTCCATTCCCACCGTTGAGATCAACTCTACTTTGAGGCAACAACTCTGCCCCAGTCGTTTCTTGAATACCTCCAGCTTGTGGGGGCTCGTTTGCCAGCACTACATTTGACAGAGGGTTTTTGATGGCTGATGGCTGGAAGTGGGCTGCTGCGTCCTTCTCCCAAATCTGTCTTAGTCTGGAAGCTCAGCTGAAACCTGCCCACCATGACTGGCCTTGCTGGTATCTAAAATATCTGTGGCATAGTTTTCAGCATCACTGCAATATGCAAGCCCCCACGGCACAACAAGCTGATAGACACGCGGGAGTGGAAAGACACCAGCAGCTTTAAATGCATATGGCTAAGTGAAAGACGCCAGTCTGAAAAGGCTGCACTGTCTGATTTCAACTGCAGGCATTGTGTGAAAAGGCAAAAGTGTGGAGACAAAGAAAAGATCAGTGGCTGCCGGAGGTTGGAGGAAGGGAGGAACAGGCTGAGCACAGAGGGTCTCCAGGGCAGTGACAGCCCTCTGTATGATGTATCATGACACAGGACATCACGCACTTGTACAAATCCACAGAACGTACAACACACCCAAAGTGAGCCTTAATGTCAACTACCAACTTTATTTAGTAACAATGTGTCAAAAATAAAAGAAACGCCCAGGTGCGGTGGCACATACCTGTAATCCCAGCAACTTGGGAGGCAGAGGCAGGAGAACGGCAAGTTTGAGGCCAGAGGCAGCCTGTGCGATTTAGCGAGACTCTATCTCCCAATGAATGGGGCTGGAGGTGCAGCTCAGTGGTAGAGTGCTTGCATAAGGCCCTGGGTTTACCTCCCCCATCAGCCACAAAATAAATAAAAATACATTTTTTTTTTTAAAGAACAAAACCAAACACACTAAGCAATGCTCTGAGGCCAGTGCCAGGGCTGGGCCGGTCCTGGAGGCCACACACCTCGCTGGTGGGTGGCATTGGGCATTCAAGGGCCCTCTGAGCCTCTGGGTGCGGCGTGTCTTTAAGGCAGCTGCTCTGGCCTCCCAGGCAGGTCTGCTGAGCGGAAATCAGGCCCGAGGGGCCTGAGCTATGCCTCGCACCAGGAGAAGGGGCTCTGGTCCTCTGCTCTCCCCACGCCAGGGACGGCTTCCCCAGCTCTGAAAATGGCCCCTCACCCCACCCTAGAGACCTCAGAGGCCGACCCCTTCCTGGCCCCTCAGCAGGTCCCAAGGACTTTCCTAGGAACTCCATCTCACAGCATTTCCCAACCCCTGCCCCGGGGCCCCTGACTCTGCTGAGGCTGTTCCCACACCCATCAGCGGCCATGTGCCACTTGCCCGGAGCTGCGGGGCTTCCCAGCCCGCCCAGTTGCAAGCACCCTGTAGCACGGATCACCCTCATGGGCTCTACAGCTCACTTCTTGGGTTTATGATGTCACCCCAGCACAGAGAAAGCAGAGAAGGGTGTCTTTACCCTCCTGGTGCGGCCGATACCTACAACAGTGTCTCGGCACCCCCTTGGCACCCGCTTGGGCCTTCACAGCCACAGCGTGCTCCGGGCCCCTCCCCCACCCTCTTGCTGCTCCCCTCTGGCTTCCCTGCCCCCAAGGTCCTCCTGCCGCCTGTAGACAAAATCCAATCTTTGACCCAGCCCATCAGGCCCAGGAAAGGACAGGAGACCAAGAAGAGAGGACAGAGAAGGGAAGGCCCCCGGGGAGACCCTGAAGTGCCCTCTCATAGGGAATGACGTAAACCCGTGCGCTGGCCCTGGCGCCGGGCAGACCCCTCCGCAGGCCCCCAGCCCTGTGTCTCCTGCCCTATCCTGACCCTCCTCCTCTAACACACACCCCTCCCTCCCGCCTGGCCGTGCAAGGGCTTCTGGAGCACCCCCTCCCAAGAAGCACTGGCCCCTGCCTAAGGCAGCCCCTTCCCAGTGTCGCCACGTGCCCACTGCTTTGTGGGTTTGCTGGTAGACAGACCCGCTATCTGTCTGCTCAGCAGGGTCATGATAGGGCAGTGTGATGGACCCACCCCGGCTGCCGGGGAGCTGGGGCCAGGCAGCCCCAACCCCCACTTGAGGACGCAGGGCACCCCCCACAGAGACCTCTCTCAGCACAGGTGAGGAAAGTGCTTGCCTGGCATGCCATCACACGTCATCAGCCCCAGGAGCATTCTTGTGGGAGAGTCACAGGACACCAGAGCAGCAAGGTTCCTCACACGTTTCTCAGCCCAGATGGGGAAACCAAGACCCCGAAGGGAAGCAGGATTTGCCCGGGGTCACACAGGCCCAGAGTCACGCTCCTGACTCACAGCACCACGCTGGTTCCAGGGCTGGGATGGGGGGGGGAATGGCCTTTGCGCTCTGCTGAGGGTTCCGGCCAGGGCTAGCATCCCCGGCTGAGGAAGGACCGTAGTGGTCACCTCTGCGCCCCACACAGCCCTCCCCGCTTCTGACAAAGCCAGTCTGGAGTCACCCCGGAGAACAGGGAGGCACCCCAGGTCCCTGCACCCCAGGCCAACTCCGTGAGAAGCAGAGGCCTGGCCAGCCTTGCGCACGGACACCTCTATGGCAAGGCGTCCCCAAGAACAGGTCACCCAGAGGACCCACTACCTACCTGCCAGGCTCTCTGCCCAGCATTGAGCTGTGCTGCCCACCCCCCAAGGTACCACCATGGGTGTCCACAGCCCAGAGGGAAGGGCCTGTCCTGGTCACATAGGTGGGTGCCAGGAGTCTCTCCCCGACCTAGGAGCACCCTGAAGCCCACAGCCCGGGTCCCCAACACGCCAGGGCTGCAGAAGGCAGCAGGGCCCGGCTTCTGAGCAGGGTAGGGGGCATTTCTTGGACCTGACCCCATCTGGGCCTCTCAGGCAGCTGGGGGAAAGTTAATTATACACCCACACGCATCTCAGAAATCTGCCTCGGCCGGCCATGTACATCTCGGTGACATTTACTTCTCCTGGCCCAAGGACCCCCAGCAGTGATCCTGCTGGCCTAGGTGGAGTTGCCCCTGAACACCACCCTTGCCGTTGTAAGCCATAGTTTTCAGAGGTTTATGGGTCTGCTATGAAAAAAATCTCTCCTGTTGAACTGAAGGGGAACGCGTCGAAACCCCACAGTGGTGCGGTGCTCCGTAGGAGTGTGTGCGCTGGCAGGTGGGCACAGCCTCAGAGTCTTCCAGGACGCTTGGTCAGCGCCTGCCCCTCCCCACCCCCACCCGCTCACATGTAACGCCCCTCATGGATTCCCCACTTGTCTTCTGATACCCCCAAGGCCATGGTGCAGCCCCCTCATGGATGGCCCTGTCCCTCGAAACTGGGGGCCCTGGATCAGCTGGGACTCCACCTTGTGCAGGCCCAAGAACTCAGGAGTTCCCAATGCACTGTGAGTGGGAGGGGGGCGTCCAACCCCTGCAGGTGCCCAGCGCAACCCCACTCCCTTCTGGTGCTTTCACTGGAACAAGGGAAGCCGGTGGGCTGGGAGAGACACTTGTTTTTCACATCCCAAAGTGGCAGGTGACAAACGCAGGGCCCAGAGCAGGGCAGGAGAAAGCCCCCCTCCCTTTCAGGCAGATTTCGCCGGCCAAGTGGTGGCCATTACTCAGCCTACTTCCCCCACTCCCCCGCGCCGCCCACCGTGTCCAGGCTCCCCAACTTTGGGGGAGTAGATGTACGCAAGCACAAACAGACTAGAGATATGTAGCTTTTTCGGCCTCTTTATTTAGAACCCGGCGGACGAGGAGCCGGAGCCGGGGCAGTGGTACAGACGGCTCAGGAACCATTAACAGATTTGTCTTCAAGTTCAGAGTAATATCAGCTATAATAAGAGACAGCGAAAGCGTGAAGAGACTGCAAGCTAAGTGGATATGTAGGGCAGCTAATTTGTGAGGACTCCTCCTAGAGTCTGCTATAAAAAATAGATTTATGCTTGCGATAACCTGATGCGAGTGTATATAGTGCCTTTGGCATAACCAATCACCAAGCAGAAACGTGGCAGAGAGACCCACGCCAAGACAGACATAAATAGAAAATATAAGTTAGTATAACTTTAAAAACTTTTTTTTTGTACAAATATACATGTTTTTTTTTCTTTTTATATTTTTTTTTCTTTTTCTTTGTTTTAAAATTTTTTTTTCTTTTTTATCTTTTTTCTTGCACTGAGTTTCAGCAGAGATTAAACACTTTATATAAAGGACTCTTAAAGCTTTACACCTTGGGACCAGTGTACTCCTTGTGCAGGATACATTTAGGTACAGAGCAGGTATTAATACATTGCACAGTTTTCAGATTTTAGAAACCGAGGCTGCTTTGCGCAGCCGCCGCCGGTTGCTGCTACATGTATGGTCCCAGCCGAGGCCCAGAGCTTTTCCCTCGTCCGCTGCCCAGCAAATTTTCTCAGGCTCTCAAGGTTCTAAACTGCAGAGAGAGGACGGTGAGCAAAGACAGTTGATGAGCCCCTCCCGCCCCCGGGAGCGCCCGACTCACTTCATCTCATTCTCTTGCGCGGGGTCTGCTCCGCCGCGCCCACCCCCGGGCCGGCGCTGGCAGAGGGACACCCCGCGGGGACGTCGTTCGCCGGCTTGTTCTCCTGCGCAGATCTCTTGCGCTTGGCGAAGAAATCTGCGAGCAGGAGCGCGCGCGGCCGGTCAGGGCGGGGCGGCGGGAGACCCAAGAGAGGGGCCGGGAGCGGGCTCGGGGGCTGGGGGCCTGGAGGGGCGCTGTCCCCGCCCGCGCCGAGGTCCGCGGCGGGTCAGCTTTGTTTACGTCGCCGCGCAATGTGCTGTGTAAGCATTTCGCCTTGTCCCGCGGCCAAGCCCCCCGGGGCCGCCGCCGCATTTAACCCCCTGCGCGCCGCGCTCGCTGGGCGCGGCTGCGCCCGGGCTAAGACTGCGCTCCCGGGGGTCGGGCTCGGGCTGCCCCGCCCATCGCGCCCTCCGAGCCTCTACAACGCACAGACACCGGGCGGGAAGTGGGGGGCAGGCGAGCCGCGCCCTGAGTGTCGCGGGCCCTTTAATGCCACGGGAGGAGGCGGGGACCGTGCGAGGCCCCCGAGGGCGAGGGAGAGACCGGCAGGACAAAGCGGGGCCGGGGCGGGGCCGTGCGGGACTCACCGGAGATGAGAGGCCCGGACAGCTTCTTGATCGCTGCGCCGTTGGCGCCGCCCGCGGAGGTGCTGGCCACTGGACGGCCCGGATTCCCCGAAGGCAGCTGGTCGGCGAGCGCCTCCTGGCCGCGCTGCCCCTGGTTCGCGCCCTGCTCAGCGCTGTCCTGAGACGCCGCGTCCGGGACCGGGTCCGGCTCCGAAGCCAAGTCAGAGGCTGAACCCGGGGCTGGGGCCGGCTCCGAGGCTGGCTCCTCGGCCGGTTCCTCGGCCGGTTCCTGGGCCGGGGCCAGGGCCGGAGCCGGGGCCAGGACCGGAGCCGGGGCCAGGACTGGAGCCGGGGCCAGGGCCAGGGCCGGGACCAGGATCGGGGTCGGGGGCGGGGTGGGCGAGGGGACCGGGACACTAAGTGGCTGCTCCAGCGCCTCCTCGAGGCCGTCGAGGGTCTCGACGGCCGGTGGCTCAGGGGGCGGGATGACAGCCACGGCCACCGGGGGGGCCCGAGGCGCCAGCAGCATGCGATAGCGCCCCACCTGCACGGTCTCGCGGTAGAAGGCGGGCACGGACTCGCTGTCCACCTCCGTCCACTGCAGACGACCCGGGCCGCGCAGGGGCACGTCCTGCTGGAAGTTGAAGTCCCAGCGGTTCTGGTCCTCGGCGCTCAGCTCGGCCAGGCGCATCCGCAGCTCGCGGCCCAGCTCCTCGTGGTCCACGGGCCCGAAGAGCCTGCGGCAAGCGCTGCTGCGCGCCAAGGGGGGCACGTTCCTACCGCTGACCAGGCGCTCCATCGCTGATGTGCTGCGGAGGTACACGTCGGACATGGTCGGGGCTGCGCGAGCCCCGCGGGAGAGGAGAGGGGGCGAGAGGGAGCGGAAAGAGGGGAGAGGAGGGCGGAGGCTGGGCAGGAGGGAGACCCCGCACAGCCCGGGCCGCGTTCGCGAGGGGACGTGGCGGGAGGACGGGCGCGGCTGCTACCTGGCTGGTAGTGGACGGCTCCTGCGTGTCGTTCGCTGGTCCTGTCCGGCTGCAGCCGCGCCCCCTCGGAGTTGCCTGCCTGCTCGCTTGCTCGCCTGGGCCTAGCTGGCACCCCTCGAGCACAGAGCACTCGGCCTGTGGAACGCCCAGCCGCCTGCGCCCCCTTTATACGCGCGGGCCCCACCCCCGAGCGCGCGGGCCCCGCCGAGATTAGCATAATGTAGTATTTTCAGTTTCAACAACACCGCGGCGATTGGCCGCCCCGCGCCGCCCCGCCCCCGGCAGCCCAGCCCCCGCGCGCCGCGCATTGGCTGCCCGCACACACCCCCGAGGCCGGGCGGAGCGCGCGGTGGGCGCGGGTTGATTGGCGGCCGCCTGGCTAGCCCGCTGTAGCAGGGCAGGGGGCGGGGCGCGAGTTAAAGGGCGCTGCGGGCGGTAACGTGACACCGCGACGCCCCGCCCCCTCGTCCCATCCCCCCCCCTCCGCCCCACACCCCCCGCCGGCTCCTTTGTCTGCAGGCGGGGGCTGCGCTGCTGCAGCGCGAGCGCCCCCCTTGGCCAGCGCGGCTGGGCACGGCCCCGGGCGGGCACGGCGTCCAGCCAGGTCTTCCTGGTCCCCGCCGCCCGCGCTCGCCATTGGGCCTGCTGTGCCAGCTGACGGGGCTTTAACCCGCCACTGCCAGCTCGTCCTTCGCCCGTGCGGGACCAAGTGTGGGGCAGCTCCCCCTCCGCCTGCCGCGCCTCGGCTCTTGTACCTGCCTGCGAGGGGTCCGCGCACCTGGAGCCCTCGCACACCTGCTAGCCTAAGGCTCGCGAGCGGGAAGGTGGGGCCAGGGGTCAGCTCCACTGTTTCCCCGAAAGGCAGTGGGGGGGGGACACCTTGAGAGCCTGAGCCAAGTTGCTAGGGGCCCACCTGCCGAGTAGGAGGGACCCTGGCCGAGCCCTTCCTGGACTATGCCCATCGCAGCACTGACGGCTGCCCAGTCCCCTCGGGCTCTGGCCAGCTCACTCCCCGGCCGGGGCTGCCTGCTGCGACTGGCCAGAGGAGGCTGTCGCGCTGGAGAAAGGGAAGGACTTGCCTGAGATCACAGAGGACGGCCGCGAGAAGGTCCTGCCCCTCCCCCAGAGCAAGGCCCCTGGGGTCAGGTGTGGAGATGGTCACCTACACACGGTGGCTCCTATCTGTCCCAAGGACCGACACCAAGAGAGAGAGCATTATTTTCTGAGGTCTTTGTGGGGCTGTGAGCCCAGGAGGTGCCTCCAAGCCCTACAAGCCAGGGCAGCCTGGTGGGGATAGAGGGCAGCTGGGTCCCCTAGCAGAGTCCGGCGGAGCCCTGAGCTCTCAGCCCCCAGCCCAGATGCCTCTGGGAAGGAGGGGACGTCAGACCTGCCCACCTCTCACAGGTGAGGGGAGAGGTGGTACGGTTCTTGGCTCCTGGTGGCAGGACCAAAGGCCCCAATTTGTAAGGACTTCTTTATTTTCCTCTGTGCCGTATTCCAGATGTACCACAACAAGCACAGATGTCACAAGTTTTTATCTTTAGGAAAACGAAGAGAAACTGCTGAAAGCTTCCAGGGTGCCTGCCCTGCGAACCCCTGAGTGGAGGTGATATGAACTGGCCTGACAGGGCCTTATTCGATCCCCTTGGTAGGGCCACACTGGCCAGAAGCCCTGGACACAGGAGCCCAAGAGCACCCCTCCCAGCCCGTTGCCCAGAGCTGCTCCACAGGACTCATGCGTGTCCCTCCCCATCTGGTGCAGCCTCACTACCCTGTCTTGTGGAGGGAAACAGTAGGGGCCGAGGGCAGCTGCTGAGGCCACATGGCTGGGAGGGTTTGGGGCTGAGGCACCCCCTCCCGGGCTTGCCTGGCTTTCCGGTTTGGTTTCCACTCGGGCTTCCTACTTTTATTTTTCTATGAGCTTAATCGTGGCGTCAAACCAGGTGCCTGGGACCACCCCTCTCTCAGATTCAGCACAGGGGAGGAGGCCTTCTCCAAGTCTGTGACTCTAAGCTCTTTCATTGGTGGCACCCACGGGCTTGTTAAACTTACTAGTCCCAAGACCAGGGTTGAGTTCTCCCCACCTGAGACAGGGACACGGAGGGACAAACACACCCAAGACCTGGGGGCTGGGCCCCAAGAGGTCCAAACCCTCCACCCCAAGGGGCCTGGAAGCAAGCAAACATCTGTCTGGGCACAACAATCAAGGTCTATTTTTATGATTCAAAATACATCCGAAGGAAAAAGGAAACAAAAAGACCAGTATTTGTACTCTGTGTTGCTGCAGACAGCTGAGCACCGGAGTGCTGGTCCTGGGGGCTGGGCTCAGCAGGGATAAGTTTCCTGGTCTGCTCCGGTATCCCAGATCTGCCTGCTCGGGGAAGGGGCCCACTCATGGGGGTCCTGAGCTCCGGGTACCCTGCCTGGCCCCTGCTGAGCAGTTTGGTGTTTACCTCCTGTTATCCTCGCCCCATCACATGCGGGACGGAGGAGAAACAGCATGTGCACTCAGCCTGTCCGCTCTCGGAGCACACGGAAAGATTTCCTAGCCCTCGGCATCCAGGTGGGGCCGCGAGACCGGTTTTGGCTACGGGACTTTGGCAGAAGGGCTGCAAGCATCGCCACCAGGCATCGCCATCCAAACTATCAGAGCGGTCCTTCTGCGCCCCCTGCTGACTACACGGAGACTCAGGGCCCGCTGCAAGGCTCTGAGCGCCCTGTGGAGCCGTGGGGACCCACGGTGCCCCAGCACACGGATACTACTGGGAACGGGAGTGAGGGGTAAACTAGGAAGAGCTGAGGGGGCAGCTCCGGGGCCGAGTGTTTGCTGAGCGTGTGGAAGGCTCCACGTTGGACCCCCAATACTGCAAAACAAACAACAACAAAGAATAAACTTTGTGTCCCAAGCCACTAACGGTTGGGGGCTGACTCTTTCGGAGGCTGGCATCACCCACTCTGCCTAGCATGTTCACGAGGCGTGCCTGTCAGCCAGCGTGTTCACGCCAGGAAGCGGGCTGTGGAAGATTAAAACCTTGCCTCAGCTTCCCAGGGGTTACCGCGGGGTGAACCCACCCAGTCCAGCTCTGAAGTCTGATTCCTGAGCTCGAATGCGGGACAGAAAGGTCCACAAGGAATCACAGCTCCAGCCCAGGCCTCCGGGAGCTTCTTCTTGGGGGAAACTGGGGCAGCAAAGGCAGCTCCGTTCCCAGGGGATACCCCAGAGCCGGCCCTCAGGGCCCTGTGGCTGCTCAGTCTATGTTGTGGGTTTGTCTTACAGCTTGTGGCCACCAAGACTGTCAGAGGGCAAGGGAAGTACAGTGCTGGGTCTCCCGGTCTGTCAATGGCAGAGCCGGGCAGGCCAAGGAAGTCCCGTCCTTGGCCTCATGCTGCCCTCTGGTGGCTGACCTCAGCACCAGCACCTCCCCAGACTGCCCGCACCCCGGTTTCCTGTGGTGGCTGTGGGCTGCTCTGGCGTCGTGGTGCACCCCGTTTGTCAGGAATGTATGCTGCAACTGGTTTCCAGGGAACAAGGATGGCTTTCCTGGGCGGGTCAGCCCGACCCAGGGCCCGAGGGAACCCAAAGTCTGGAACGTGGGTACCTGGCCCTGGGCCCCTCCCAGGGGTGACAAAGGGTGAGCCTTCTTCCCTTCCCTTCTCTTGGGCCAACCTGCCTCAGGCTGCCTCCCTGGGTTCTGAGACCCTGAGCTGTTTTCTCAAATAAATGAAGGCCTTGAAGAAATTTCCACAGAGCAACAGGCCACATGCCCATCGTGGAAGGTGGGAGAATGTAGGTGCTGGGTCAGGGTAGGAGGGAAGCCAGGGGGCTGGGCACCACATGCCAGTTCTTCTGGAAGCCCCACTAGGGCAGCTGAACCTGGGTCCCTCCGGCAGAAGGCGGTCTACAACAACCCCAGGATCCCCGTGCCGGGTGTCGCCACCTCTCCTGCCACCGCCCTGGCCGCTATGCAGCCTCTTCCAAGGATGCCCAAAGAGGCCAGTCCTGGCTGGCTCCATCTTGTCTGCCCCGCACTGGGGCTGGGCTCCTTGCCTCCTCCCAATACCCTGGAGAGGGAGGCCTTTCGTGCCCATTTTCCAAGGAAGCACACACAGGCTCAGAAAGCTTCTGCAGCCGGCCTGAGATTGCCCAGCAGTCAGCGGCAGCGCTGAGAACTGAGGCTGGATCTGCTTCTCACGGATCCCGGGACCCCAGTGGGCTCCTGTGAGCACAGGGCCAGGGGGCCCCCCCAGATGTCCCCCCACCTCAAGCCCCAGAGCCTGGCCAGGGAGGGCCCGCCCTTTGGCCTGGAGCGGCACCGTCAGCCGCAGAGTTGGAGCAGTCTGTGGGCGATAGCGGGGGCCCCATAGGAAGCCCCTGCGGCCTGAGCTTCCATCTCCCGCTCCGCAAGTTGGGGTGGGGGTGGCGGCGCAGGAGGTCCCGAGGGGTGTGAGCAGTTACCGATTAACCAGCCCCCCAGCAGCAGGCGCCCTGCGCACACTTGGCGGGGCCCCAGGCGGACGTCCCTCCCGCACCAGTTCCCGCGCTGCTCTCGGCCCGCCCCGCCCCCAGGACGGGCTGTTCTCGGGGCGGCTGCCAGGCACGTCCTCCGCAGGTGCCGGCCTCCCTCCGGTGACGGTGACTCGGCCACATGCCGCGCAGGCTCCGATTACAGGGGCTGCCTTGTGCTCCGTCCCGGCCAGGGGTCCGCACTCCCCAGGAATGAGCGGGAGGGGGTGGGCAGGCCCTGCGGGGAGGACGGAGAACAAGGAACAGCACGTGCAGGGGCGGCTGCGGGGCGGGAGGAGGGGCCCTGGGCTGGGCTCAGCTGACCCTCCCAGGAGAGCAGGGCCACTGGGCGGGAAGGCTAAAGAGCATGTGGGGCCCAGGGCAGACACCCTCCCCGCCAGCCCAGAGCAACGCGGGCTGCCATGTCCCGGGCCCAGCGGCCCCTTCAGTCAGGGAAAACGCACAGAAAACCAACTTGGTATGACCAGAGTCCTTTCCCACTGGTGGGGGCCCTGCCGAGGCCGAGTCTCCTGCCCACGGGGTACACCAGGCTCTGGCCCATCTAAACCACTGCCTCCCTATCTGCTTCCAAGACCAGCTGCACTGTGTTCAGAAACCCGGGCCTACCCCAAACGCCGTGGGAGAGTGGGGGCCCCCTTCTGCACCCCAGAACCCTCCACGGCAGGGAGAGGCAGCCCAGACCCAGCCACACTTCCAGAGGCTCAACAGACACTTTTGGGGGCCTCAGAGGTGAAGGGGGCTGCCAGGCCGGGGAAGAGACCTTGCCCTACTGCCACGCGCCCTCACTTCCTCCTCTGGCGACCCGGCGCGGGAAACCGAGGCCAGAGAATGGGTGACCTGCCCAGGGTCCCACAGCAAATGGAGGAGGCTGAGGGAGCAGCCCTCACCCTGGGCCCTGCCTGGGCAGGAAAGGAGTCTACACCACTTCACCTCTCCTCCCTCTCTCCCTCCCTCCCTCCCTTCTTCCCTCTCTTCCTTCCTTCCTCCCTCCCTTCCTTCCTCCTTCCTCCTTTCCTTCCTTCCTCCTTCCTCCTTTCCTTCCTCCCTTCCTTCCTCCCTCCCTTCCTCCCTCCCTTCCTCCCTCCCTTCCTTCCTCCCTTTCTTCCTCCCTCCCTTCCTTCCCTCCTTCCTCCCTTCCTCTCTCCTCCCTTCCTCTCTTCCTTCTTTCCTGCCTCCCTCCCTCCCCCCTCCTGCTATTTCAAAGATGAGGAACACTGTGGCAGGCAGGAGGTAGGAGCACCTCCCTGGCCAGTTCCTAGGGCAGCTTCATCCCAGCTGGTCCTCCCAGACACCCTGCAGGCCGAGGGCAGGCCCCCGTCCCCTCCTTCCCCAGCGGGCAGGGCAGCAGTGACCAGCCATGGAGGAAGGACTGGGGAGCTTGGAGGCTCTGAGGCCAAAGCTGGAGTCCTGCTGCCCCCTGGTGCCCCAAGGCAGCACTACGGCTGGACTGCTGCGGTCCACCCAACCTGGGACAGCCAGTGCCTCCCTGGCCACATCTGTACCTCACACCTGGGAGTGACGCGGCAGGGGCCTTGCTGTGTGCCCTTGAGTCCCTGTAGGTCTCAGATGGGAGATCTGCCCAGCGCGTCGGGTCAGGGGCATGGAGCACCAAAACCTCCTATTCAAAGCCCCATTGGTGAGGTGAGCGGCCCACAGCCCAGGCCTGTGTGTGTCCAGCGGCAGGCGGCGGGCCAGGTGGCAGGGAGCGGAGAGAGCGGGGACAAGGAGCTGGCTCTAAAGACCTGCAGACACACACACAGGCACACAAGGAAAGAAAAAAGGAAGCCAAGGAGGGGAGGGAGGGAGGGAAAGAGCAAAACCGCAGGAAGCTAGACAGCCCCAAGGCGCAGGCCGCCCCAGCCCCTGCAGAGCCTTCCCCTGCGCCTTCAGCCCGCCTCTCCTTCCTCCTCACTCACCTCCCTCCTCCCGCCCAGCTCCTCCTCTTCCTTCCCTGTCCTCCCAGGCCCAGCCTCATCCCAGCACCCTCTGCCTTTACTTCCCCAGGGGGAGCTGCTATCTCAGGCCCCAGGCGGCAGAGCTCAGAGACAGGTTGGTCTCTGCGTGGCCTGCACCTGCTGCCCCTGGCCGACACTGCCCGAGCTGGGGGACGTGTGGACAGCCGCACACCTTCGGGTACAAAACCCAACAGGGAGGCCTGGGGGCCATCAGCACAGACGTCTCCACCAGGCAGCTGCTGGGGTGGCTGTGCACAGGGCCCCAGGCTCTGAGCTCCCCAGGCGTCCAAGCTCAGAGGGCAGCAAACGGCAGTGCTGGACCAGCCAAGAAGGACCTGGGGCTCCGGCCCAGTGCCAGCTCCATCTTGAAGGCTGCAGTGCTCATGTGGTTCACAGCATGGGATGGGAGCAGGGGTGGGCACTGCCTGGCCAAGAGGCAAAGCAGTGGGCTTCGGAGCCAGGCCCGGCACCACTGCTGCCAGGGTGTGTGTCCTTGGCAAGCTACTTGACCTGTCTGTGCCTCTGCTTCTCTTCTTGGAGGCTCCTGAGGAGGCTTAGAGACCATGTAGACCGTATGGGCCTGGCGTGGCAGCCTCCCCTGGGGTACCGAGTTATCCTCCTCGTCCGCCTCCCCCCAACCCAGGCAGCAGCCAAGGCCACACCCTTGCCGGGCAGCTCTCCCTGCTGGGCTGCAATAAAACTACACATTGTCTCTGAGCCCAGGAGTGTGGCCTGGGGGAGACTTAGACCCCAGCCAGGTCACCTGCACCGGCAGTCATGCGGGTCCCAAACCAGCAGCCGTGTGGAAAGAAAGGACAGCCCCTTCCTCAGCCGGGGTCAGGGTGTCCATGGGACACTGACAGGGTGGCTCTGGAGGGTCTGTCTTCATCAGGCCCCAGGGCAGCGTTTGGCCCCATTCCTCCCGGTTCTGTATGCACAGACACTCAAGGTCTCTCCATCCCTGGATGCTGATCAGCACCCCATGGCTGTGGGCAGCACACCCTCTCTGTGCCAAGCACCATGACCATCATCTTCCATGCAAATGATCTCATCAAACCCTGCCAGGCTTGGAGGAGGCAGGGAGTACTGTCACCCTCACTTCACGGGGGAGGGGGATCCGTGGCTGGGGAGGGCAAGACCCTGTCCAGGCCTGGAAAATCGGGAGGGTGCCAGCCAGCAGGTCTGACGCAGCGCCCCGAGCAGAACCCTCCAGGCTCCACCGGAAGCACAAAACCCTGGCTCCCTCAGGCTGGCTCCTGGGGCTTTACGTTCGGGGCCTCCCTGCTGAGCCCCAACTTCAGGTGCCCCTCCCTGGTTATCCCAGGTTTTGATTTGCAGCCAATAGGGAATGAGGCCAGTGCTGGGCTTGCCTGCATCTGGATGCTAGCCACGGTGCCCTGGGCGTTCCCCATGGCGTGGGGCAGCCGAGCCTTGGCCTGACTGGCTCTGGCAGCTGCTCATCCTCTCACGTCAAATGAGGGCCTGCTCTGGGGGTGTCTGGTGTGGGCCCTCATCTGTCTGTCCGCCATTCGTTCAGCAAGCATCTCCCTGGGCTCTGAGGAAGGCTATGCCCGTGGGAGCTTCCAGGCAGGTGGGCAGGAAGAGAAATAAGCAAACTGCCCAGTAAGATGGGGGCCAGGGGGAGTTTTCCTGTACCCAGGTAGATGTCAGGTAGAAGAGATCCACAGGTGAGAGAGCGGCAGAGGACCAGGGTCAGGCCCATGCAGAGATGCTGAGTGAAAGGCACTGTGGGCACGGCCTGAGGCTGGCGCTGTCTCTCAGGCTGCCTTGGTTTGCAAACTGTGTTCAGGAATCAGTGGGAACAGAGGGGCCAGGGCCTGGCTTTGGCTTCCCATGGGCTGAGCAGTTGCACCTGAGGCCCTAGGGTGGGGGCACTGAACAAGTCTGGGGTGCGCAGTGCAGAGCAGAGGCCACTCATCATTCAGATGTGAGACGCCTGCCCCATGGGAGCCCTAAGCCAGGGGCCCTAAAACTGCCCTTGGGTCTGGGCTGGTGGCTTGCTGAGGCCCCCAGGGGTCTGCGAGAGGAGGGTGACCAATGGTCCAGTCCCCACTTTAGTATGGGGAGTCCCACATCCTGGAGACTCCTCCATCGAGGACGAACCAGGGGTCCCTGAGCAGAGTGTGAGCGTCCCCAGAGCAGGGTCCCAGCTCCAACTCCGGTCTCTGTCCATTCTCTGTCTGCTCCCCAACTGTTACTCGAAAGCCCCTGAGATCTGCAGTTCAGCCCCCTCACTGTGGACACTTCCTCCATGCAGCCTTCCTGGGATACGCTTTCCCACCCAGGCCTTTGCCCCTCTCACGTGGCTATCACTCAGCAGGAGCCCTAGAGTGAGTGTGGGAGCCATGACCCACCACACTGGGCCCCGGGGCCAGGCCCACAGGGAAGCTCGGGGAAAATAGAGGCTGCCTCCCCTTCCAGGACGGCAGGCTCTGCCCCTGGAGCCCATGGCAGGCTGGGCTGCTCCCCTCCCTGCACCTGGGCACTTGCCCACTAGAGGCTGGGGAGCAGAGCCTCTTCCAGGGATGTGGCCACGCTGTGGCTAAAGGCCTCGGTTCCACACACTGCCCACGGGTGAACCAGAACCCACCCCTCCACTCTGGACACCAGACCTTTCCCCTGCCTGTCTCTGGGAAGCCCTGCCGGGACCCTGTCCTCAGTGCCTCCCCACCTCAGGGCCCAGGGACATGAGGTCTGGAGGGAACCTCTGAGCCCACCCTCCTAGACTCAACTGCCTGCCTCCAAGATGGAGGCCCCCTGGCTCCCAGCAAACTCAGTTTCCCCAAACGGCTGTCTGCCAAGGACAGTCTGCCAAGCTGGAGTCTGAACTGCCCAGGGAGGCTGGACCTTCCTCCTTGAGATGCCCATGTATCAGTCAGGTCGCCCTCTGCTGGCCAAGGTCAGAAATTGCACTTCCCCTAAGCTGAGAAGGTGCCAGGGGACAGGAGTCGGATGACGAGGGCAGAGGAGGCAGTGAGCCCAGTTAAGGCTGGGATAACCAGAGTCCACATCAGTCTGGTTCTGGTCCCCACCCTAACCAAACCCTTTTTTCCCCAAAGAAGTGACATTTTGGTGAGTCCTCAGGGATAACAGATTTGTGAGCCCCATGGCCTTCACCGGCCCCCTTGGCCACCCCAGCCTCCAGCGAACTGCCCAGCGCCACCCTACGGCCACATCTGTGCCCCTCCAGTTTGGGTCCCCGCTTGTCTCTTTTCTTGGAAGTATTACATCTTTCTGAATCTTAAAAATTTTAACAAGGTGGGCATGGTGGCGCATGCCTGGAATCCCAGTGACTTGGGAGGTGGAGACAGGAGGTTTGCAAGTTCAAAACCAGAGGCAGTCTGCATAATTCAGCAAGGCTCTGTCTCAAAATTTTTAAAAAGTTTTAAAGAATGGGTTAGGGGTACATCTTAGTGGTGCAGCACTTGCGAAGCACGCAAGCGCAAGGCCCTGGGTCTGACCACACAGTACCGGGAAAAAATTAACTGCTTTCCCCTCATTCCTCTCCCAGCCGGCTGCTGTCTTGTTTCTCAGCTCCCTTTTGTGACAAAACCTCTCAGATGAGCTGTCCAGATCCAGCGATGGCCATTCATCTCACCCAGCATACCTGGCGACACTCCTGCCAAAGTGGACAGTGACAGAGTGCTTGCCTAGCACTCAGGAGGCCCAGGTTTCCTGAGCTGGAGCCCCAGCACCTCAATAAATAAGTAAATAAATAAACAAATAGTCACCAGTGACTCCTGGGCAATAAACCGGATGGTCAGCTCTAGCCCCCACTCCTCAATTCCCCATCCGGGCCCCCATTGCCCAGGTTTCCCTCCTGCTCCATGACCAGTCCCTAGGGTCCTCCTCCTGGGGGAAGGTCTAGCAGGTGATGTTCCCAGTCCTACGACATTGTGCTGGGATTTAGCTCAGTTGGTAGAGCACTACACTGCAGTCTCTGAGGTCCCAAGTTCAATTCCCAGCACTACAAAAATGGGAGAAGGATCTGGCAATCCACTCCCAAGGCAATCCCGAAACAGTCAGCCATTGGAAACCCTGTGAGGGTCGCTATGAGTCAGATACCGACTCGACAGCACCTAACAGCAAGAACAACAACATATATGTATCTATGGCAGAAGGACTCGGCAATCCACTCCCAAGGCAATCCTGAAATAGTCAGCCATTGGAAACCCTGTGAGGGTCGCTATGAGCCGGAACCTAACTCCACAGCACCTAACAACAACAACAACAACAGGACATTGTGGCCGCACCCTCCCGTGTCTCACTCAGTGGACCGACCCTGAGCCCTGGATCATCCCTTTGGAAACCTGCTCTTGCCGGCTTTCTCAGTGGAGAGTGGCTCCATACCACAGGGCCCGGGTCCACACTGGGTCTGCAGGTGAGCTCTTCCCTCCAGAGGCGAGTCAAGCCCACCGCTCACAACACCTCGGCCACCCCCATCCAAACCCACGTCTGTTCTCAGCTGGCCGCCCCTCGCCCCACGCCAGGACCTCAGTCAGATGATCCCTCGAGAACACGAGGCAGGTGAGAACCCGCAGAAGCCGCGGTGCTTACAGAGGCTGGGGTTCCTGGGCCTCACAGGGGAGATGTCGCCCGCCTACTCTAACCCACTCTCCAATCCAAGCCACAAAAGGGCAGCCCAACACCAGGGCCGCACACAGGAGGTATTCAATGTTTGTGGCTCAGTGTTCTGTGAGGCCCCTGCTCACAGCCATGCCACCAAGTCTGGGCTGCAGTGTAGATGGGGCTCTTGTCCATAAGGCCCTCAGGAACCCCAAACCCCAGCATGCGGCAGTCCTGGAGCGCCTTCTCGGGACCTGGGGCCCATCCCTGATGCTTCCCGTCCTTCTAGGGCTGCCCCACCTCTGGATCTATTTCTGACCTGCACCCCACTACACACCTTTGCCCCAGCCCTATCAGTGTTCTGGGGTTCCTGGGCTCCCCTCTAAGCCTCTTCCAGGCTGTTCCCTCTGCCTCCCCTGCTCTCCTTGCACCTGGCTCCACCTGGCCCACCACATCACCTCTGCTGAGAAGCCCCGCCCCAGAAGGGGTGCAGCCCTTCCGGCAGCCTCCTGTCACTGGGCTTCTCCTGGGACAGCACTGAGGCTTTGTCCAGCAGCCGGGTGAGTGGTTGGCCTCGCTGGCCACACCCAAAGCTGCTTCGGGAGGCGGAATTTGAGGTTCTAGGGTTCCTTGGGCTTGGCTTTCCTCTTCCAGCTCGAAAGGCAATTTTCCCACAGTCCCTGGCAACCAGGAAGTTTCCCCGCCCCGACTGAGCCCTTGCAGGACAAACACAAAAGGGAGGCTTGCTCCTGCCCCTCCTGCACTGAAAGCCCTGTTTGCTGGTGAGTAAGGAGCCACCCTGCCCACCCAGTGCTCCAGGGGTCCCTCGCGCGCCCCCAGCACTTGGGGCAGTTTCAGATGCACACCTCCTGCGGCCTGCCCTTTACCCTCCAAACCCTGTCCAGAGAACCCAGATTCAATGTCAGTGTAACCCGCCACAGGGCAGGAAGGACTGCCAGGCCTGGGAGCCGGCCCAATGGCTCTGTCCCCGGGAATCCCGAACCTCTTGGGGATGGTCCCTCGGCCCTGGCCATGAAGCATAGAACCACCTAGATGTCAGTCTTCCCCAGAAGTCCTGTGGTCCTGTCACCCAGGCCAGCTCTTCCCTGCAGCCTTCCAGGAAGCCTGGCTGTACCCACCCTCCTCTTGTGCCCGGGTGCTGTGCCTGAAGCTGAGCTCGGCAGAGGGCCCCCCTCACCTCCAATAGGCAGCCTCAGGCCAAGTGGCTCTGCCCTAGCTGCTGGTTTTGTGGCTTGCTCTCACTAGACCCCTGGGTCTGCCCTACTCCTCAAGGCCCCTCTGTCCTCAGGCCTCCACTGCCTTCCACTCTGCTGAGCCAAGGTTAACCGGGGGCAGAGGGGACACTGGCTCCGCCATTTGGGCCTGGCCCCTGCCTGGGCTGCAGGGCAGGAGGGTGGGGGTCCTGAAGGAGCATCTGGTTACCCAGCAACAGTCCACTATCTGTAGAGGACCAGGAATGGATCGAGCGGGGCGGGACCAAGTGACCCCAGGGCAGTGTGATCTCAGGCAGAGGGTGGCATAGGTGACGCGAGAGTGCCACGCATCTCCGGCAGGCCAAGGGCCAGAGGGCATGGCAGGCACTGGGACATGGGAAAAACCAGGCACCTCAGTAGCTCCCAGCGGCCTCCTCATCTGGGGACGGAGCTGGGGAGAGGCCCAGGAGCTGTTCAAGCTGTCTTCCTGTGCTCCCCTGGGGTTCAGCGCAGACCCTGGGACTGGGCAGGCCGGAGGAGGCCCTCCTACCCTCCCGGTGCTTCTTCCCGCCCCTTCGTCCTCGTCCTCTCGGTCCGGGCCCCGGCCCAACCCCTCCCCATCCCGAAGTGGACACCCAGCGCTGCTCCAGGGGTCAGAGTCCCCGCCTCCCGCGGCCCGCGCCCAGGGCAGGCTGAAGGCTACAGAGGCAAAGCTGGCGAAGCCGTCGCGCTGGGGGGACTGTGGGCGGGGCCTCCAGGGGCGTGTCGGGCTCGGCCAATGAGCGCTCAGAGGCCGCGGCATGGGCGCGCCCGGATCGCGGGTGGGCGGGGTCTGGCCGGAGTGAGGCGGGGCCTGCTGTGGGGGGCGAGGCTTCCCCAGTCCCCGGAAGGGCGGGCATCTCAAGGCGCCCCAAGAGCGCTCTCTTCAGGCGCGGAGCAGGAATCCGGGCTTCCCCGGCGAAGGCGAGCCCCGACCCCAGCCCGCGAGGTGTGGAGCCTCTGCCCCGCGAGGCCCCGACACGCGTGCGGGGCTGTCGCTCCGCAGCCTGGCACGCTTCGCGCTGGGCACTGCCCGGGCCTCTGCGCCGCCGCCGCGCCCCGTCCCACCCCGCTGGCTGTAAAGGTGAAGGCAGCCCCTGGGCCCCGACGGTGGAATCAGGTGTCAATTGGCAAAATCTTAGGCGGACCAAGGATCCGGCTCCCCTCTAAGTCGGAGGGGACGGGGCCAGCACCCTGCGGTGGGGCAGGCAAAGCTGCCCTGCCCAGGGCCCTGGAAGGCTGTGCTGTCTCCCTGCCTGCCTTCCCCCAATACCACTCCAGAAGCCCCTGGGGCTTTGATCGGGGCCCTGAGGGAAGGAAGGCACACAGGGGGTCTCAGGAGGCCCTTGCTCAGGAACCCCAGCCAGCCCTCTGCCCACCGGAGGCACGTGTGAGCACAGTTAGCAGCCTCCCCTCTAGAAATGGGGCTCAGTGCCTTCCTGTGTGGGGCACCTGCAACCCTGAGCTCACGTGGCCCTTGCAAGGGTGAGGTGTCGGGGTTTCTGCCAGATGTTTGGAGAGGGCAGCCTGACCCATTCTCCAAGATCAAGGCAGCTGGAGGGTGGGGTCCGCAGACTACCGCACCTTCCTCTCCTGCAGGCCAGAGCCGCCTCCAGCCCCGTGACTCAGCATTGCCTCCACCAGCAGGACTTTTGCCCCTTGCCCGCTGGGAGGCTCAGCCGCCTACTGCACTGATGCTCAGCCTCCTGCTCTGAGGCTCAGCCGCCTCCTGCTCCGATCCTCCCCGGGAGACCTACGGTGCCTACCAGGATGCAGGGAGCCAGGGGCCCGGGCCGGTCCTGGGTCCTCCTGCTCACCTACGGGCTGGCTGCCCTGGAGCTGACCTGTCTGTTCATGCAGTTCTCTGTCCTGCCAGTGAGTAGCCCTCCCGTCCCCTCGCTGTCCCTCCAGGCAGTGGCAGGGATCAAGACAGGGGCCTGGACTGGGTTGGTGAAGGGACCAAGGCCTGGACTGTGGAGCCCTGGCCAGCTCAGCCTGTGCTCCGGCTGCCCCACCAGCCACACCCCCCCGCCCGCCTTGGGCGGCACCCTCACTTGTCCGGCCTGCCTCTGTAGGGGCCTTTGTCCCATGGATCCTCCTGCTCATCTCCCCTGCTAGCTGCAGGTCATCCCTCCCAGGTGCCCCACCTGGCACCTTCACACCCCTTTGTCCCGCTCCACGTTCCCTCGGTTTCCTGTGTCCCACGTGACATCCTCTGTTGCTCCTTCCCTTGGTTTCTCTCCCAGCTCCTTCCCTGAACTCCGCGGGCTCAGAGCAGGTGTGAATGGTGGCTGTTGGCCATAGGGTGCCTGCCTACCCAACTTCCATTCCCTTGTTTATTCATTCAACAAACCTCTATGGAGCTGGCCCTCAGGGTCTCATTTTCCATGGGCAGCAACACCAGGGAAGTTTGGAAAAACCCAGAGCCTACCCTTCCCAAGGCTCCTTTCTGTCTAGTCTGAGTAGAGCCACGACATTTGCCATGGGCTACTTTTAAAAGTTACCCTGGAGCTTCCTGTGGCTAGTGTTGGCTCCATGTTGGGCTTGGGGTCCACAGTGTGGTCCTGGTTCCCAGTGCGGTCAACAGGCCAGGCTGGGCAGAACCAGGGTGGCTGCACGTGGGCATGAGGGAAAGCAGGGTGGGGTGACCCTGGGGACTGTGCCAAGCCCCGCGGAGGCTGGGTTCCTCGTTCTGCCCCCTTGTGCTGGAGATGATTTTGGCACAGCAGAGAGCAGTGGGAGGGGCATGTGGGAGCCCAGGACAGAGGTCTGCGGTTCCACAGCATGGAGAGGGCCCCCGGGGACCTCCCCAAAGGGAAGAGAAACCCAGAGGTCAGAGTGAGCAGGAGGAGCTGGCAGGGGCAGCCCACAAGGGGCGAGGGACCCAGGACAGTCCAGAGCACAGGGTCACAGAGGAGAGAGAGAGCCATTGAGGCAGGTGCTACTCAAGGGGGTGGGGCTCTGGAGCTGGCCACGGGACTAATCAGCGTGGAGGTCAGCGGTGGCCTGGAGCGGCAGAGAGGGCTGAGGAAGTGGCTGGGGAGGCAGAGGACTCGCTTGGGTGGGGCTGGAGGGAGAGGCTGGAGAACGAGGAGGACCACCAGAGCGATGTGCTGGACAGGAAGTCCCCAGAAGAGGCCTTGAGAGAGGAGCTTGGAGGTGGGGGGGGGGGCTGTTCTTGGATAGGCCAGAGGCTGGAGCTGGACGCCCAAGGGGAGGGGGTGTGGAGGAAGAGAGGGTGGGACACAGAGGACCCAGGGAGGGAGTAAGGGAAGGGAATGGGCAAGTTTGCAGAGGAGGGATCAAACACAGGAACCTCAGGCTCTCCAGCCAGGAGGGGAGGGTGTGGGGCAGCTGGAGTGGGAAGGGGCGGCGGAGGTCAGCAGGTGGAGAGGGTTGCCGATTGTCTTGGGACCACAGCTGCCCCAGAGGGCAAGTGGACAGGCGAGAAGGCTGGGAAGACGGTGCTGTGCCCAGGACTGGACTCAGGAGAGGCCAGAGGAGGAGGTGGGATATTGGTACCTGGAGTTGCCATCTCAAGGGACCAAAATCAGGGCTCTGAGCAACAGAGACTTATTGTCACGAGGTTCCAGGAGGCAGAAGTCCGAGGATGGGGTGTCAGGAGGCCGAGCTCCCTGTGAAGCCAGTGGGGGTGGGGGTGGGTCCTTCCAGCCTCTCCAGCCTCCGGGAGCCCAGCCATCCCTTGGCTTGGCACTCCAGCATCTGCCTCTGTCTTCACGTGTCTTCATGTGATCGTCCCTCTGTGTGTGTCTGTGTCCAAATCTCTCTTCTAATAAGGACAGCGGGGCTGGGATTTAGCTCAGTGGGTAGAGCACTGCTCTGCAGTCTCTGAGGTCCCGAGTTCAATTCCCAGCACCACAAAATGGGAGAAGGACGTGGCAACCCACTCCCAAGGCAATCCCGAAACAGTCAGCCATTGAAAACCCTATGAGGGTCGCTATGAGTCGGACTCGACTTGATGGCACCCAACAACAACAACAGCAACAATAAGGACAGCAGTCACATGGGACTACGGCCCACCCCGGAGTACTCTCTTTGTCTTGATTACCTCTGTGAAAACCCCGTTTCCAAATAAGTCACATTCTGAGATACTGGGGTTAGGTGCCTACAAGGGAATTGCGGGGGCACAATTCAGTCCTAATAGGGGGCATCATTGTAGGGAGGAGTCAGAGACCGTGTTGTTGTTAGGTGTCATCCAGTCAAGTCTGATACATAGCAACGCTACGTACAACTGAATGAAACACTCACAGACTCTATGTCTGGCACACCATCTTTTTTATGTTGTAGCCACTGTGTCAATCCATGTATTTAAGGGTCTTCCTTTTCTTCATTGACCTGCCACTCACCCATACATGATGTCCTTCTCCAGAGATTGGTCCCTCCTGACAATATGTCCAAAATACGCAAGACACAATCTAGCCATCCTTGCTTCCAAGGAGCACTCTGGTTGCACTTCTAGGACAGATCTGTTGTTTCTTTTGACAGTCCATGGTATATTCAATAGACGTCTCCAGCACCATAATTCAAAAGCATCAGTTCTCCTGTCTGCCTTAATCACTGTCCAGCTTTCACAACCATGTGATGCAACTGAAAATACCATGGCATGAGTCAGGCACACTTTTGTCTTCAATGTGACATCTTTACTTTTTGACACTTTAAATAGGTCTTTTGCAACAGCTTTTCCAAATGTGATGCATCTTTTGGTTTCTTGACTGCTGCTTCCATGGGTGTTGACTGTAGAATCAAGTAAAACAAAATCTTAGACAACCTCAATCTGTTCTCCATTTATCACAAAGTTGCATACTGACCCAGTTGTAAGGATTTTTGTTTTCTTGATGTTGAGGCACAATCCATACTGAAGGCTGTGTTCTTTGATCTTCATCAGTGTTTCAAATCCTCTTCACTTTCAGCAAGCAAAGTTTTGTTATCTGCGTAACACAGGTTGTTAATGAGTCTTCTCCCAATCCTGATACTGTATTCTTCTTCATAAAGTCCAGCTTCTTGGATTATTTGCTCAGCATACAGTTTGAAGGGGTACAGTGAAAGTATACAGCCCTGATGGACACCTTTCTTGACTTTAAACCAGTGTTTCCTTGTTCTGTTCAAACGACTGCCTCCTGGTCCATGTACAGACTCCTCATGAGTACAATTAAGTGTTCTGGTATACCCATTCTTTGTAATGTTATCCATAATTTGTTGTGATCCACATAGTCAAAAGCCTTTACATAGTCAATAAAACATAGACACCTTTCTGGTATTCTCTGTTGTTGGCTAATACCCATCTGACATCAACAATGATGTCCCTGGTTCCATAGCCTCTTCTGAATTCGGCTTGATTTTCTGTCTGTTCCCTGTCAGTATACTACTGCAGTCGCTTTTGGATGATCTTTAGCAAAATTTTCCTCATACGTGACATTAAGGATATAATTTGCTAATTTCCACTTTTGGTTGGATTCCCTTTCTTGAGAATAGGCACAAATATGGATCTCTTCCAGTCAGTTGGCCAGGTAGCTGTTTTCCAAATCTCTTGGCATGAACAAGTGAGCACCTCCAGTGCTGCATCTGTTTGTTGAAACATCTCTATTGGTATCCCATCAATTCCTGGAGCCTAGTATTTCACCAGTGCCTTTGAGGCAGCTTCCACTTCTTCCTTCAGTACCATTGGTTCCTGATCATAAGCAATTTCTTGAAATGGTTGGTCATCCACCAATTATTTTTTGTATAATGACTCTGTGTATTCTTTCCATTTTCTTTTGATGTTTCCCAGGTCATTTAATGTTTTCCCTGTAGAATCCTTCACTATTGCCACTCAAGGGTTGAATTTTCAATCCAACTTTTTAAGCTTGAGAAAACAGAGCATGTTCTTCCCTTTTGGTTTTCCGTCTCCAGCTCTTTGCATATGTCATTATAATATCAGATTTTGTCTTCTCAAGATGCCCTTTGAAATCTTCTGTTTAGTTCTTTATCTTCATCATGTCTTTAAGTTGCTCAACATTCAAGGGCAAGTTTCAGGGTCTGTTGACATGTAATTTCATCTTTTTTCCCCTATGTTTTTAATAACCTTTTGCTTTCTTCATGAATGTATATTTGATGTCAGGCACAACTCATCTGGTCTTTAACTGTTAGTATCTAATACCTCAAATCCATTCTTAAGAGATCGCTGAGCTTGTTGTATTGTGTTGTTGTTAGGTGCCTTTGAGTCGGTACCCGACTCATAGCGACCCTCATAGGGTTTTCAATGGCTGATTGTTTCGGGATTGCCTTGGGAGTGGATCACCAGGCCCTTCTCCCATTTTTGCAGTGCTGGGAATTGAACTCAGGACCTCAGAGACTGCAGCGCAGCGCTCTACCAACTGAGCTAAATCCCAGCCCTCGCTGAACTTAGGTGGGATATATTCAAGGTCAAACCTTGGCTCTTATAGACTTGTTCTAATTTTCCAGTTTCAGTTTGAACTTGCATATGAGTGGCTGATGGTCTCATACACAGTTAACACCTGCTCTTGTTCTGACTTTTGATATTGAAGTTTTCCATTGTCTTCTTCCACAATGTAGTCAGTTTGGTTCCTGTGTGTTCCATCTGGTGAATTCCACATGTATAGTCACTGTTTATGTTGGTGAAAAAATGTATTTGCAATGAAAATTCATTGGTCTGACAAAATTCTATCATGTGATGTCCAGCATTGTTTTTGTTGCCAAGGCTATATTTTCCAACTATTGGGTCTCCCTCTTTGTTTCCAACTTTTGCATTCCAGTCACCAGTAATTATCAGTTTATCCTGATTGCATGCTCAATCAATTTCAGATGGCAAATGCTGGTAAAAGCCTCCCCTATCTTCATCTGTGGCTTTAGTGGTGGGTGCGCAAATTTGAATACTAGTCATATTAACTGCCCTTCCCTGTAGGTGTATGGATATTATTCTATCACCCACAACATTGTACTTCAGGACACATCTTGAGGTGTCTTTTTTTGATGATGAATGCAACTTTGTTGCTCTTTAATCTGTCATTCCCAGCATAGTAGACCATGTGATTATCTGATTCAAAATGGCCTGTACCAGTCCATTTCAGCTCACTGATGCCTAGAATGTGAATGTTTATGCGCTCCACTTCCCTTTTGACTATTTCAAATTTTCCTAGATTCATATTACATGCATTCTATGTTCCAATTATTAATGGATGTTTATAGTTGTTCCTTCTTATTTTGAGTCACTACACATCGGCAAATGCCAGGTGCATTACTCTATTCCTGTCATTAAGATCAACTCTATGAGCCGCGTGTGGTGGCGCATGCCTGTAATCCCAGCGACTCAGGAGGCAGAGGCAGGAGGATCACAAGTTCGAGACCAGAGGCAGTCTGTGTAATTTAGTGAGACCCTGTCTCACAAAGTAAACAAATGGGCTAAGGGTGCAGCTCAGTGGTCCAGCACTTGCAAAGTATGCAAGCATGAGGCCCTGGGGTCAATCCCCAGTACTGCAAAAAAAAAAAAAAAAAAAAAAAAAAATCAAAAATCAAAAATCAACTCGACTTTGAGGAGGCACCTCTTCCCCAGTTGTCTTTTGAGTGCCTTCCAACCTTCCAGAGGGGCTAATTTTCAGCACTCTATTTGACAGTGCTTCTCTGCTATTCACAGGGTTTTCAATGGCTAATTGTTTCGGGGTGGGTTAACCACCCTAGTCTTAGTCTGGAGGCTCAGCTGAAGCCTGTTCCCGGTGGGTGACCCTGCCGGTGTTTGTAATACCGGTGATATAGCTTTCAGAATCACAGAAACACGCAAGCCCCCACAGTCAGCAAACTCAGATTGGGGGCGGGGTAGTTAAATTCACAGGGAATTAGGGCACCAGAGGGTGGGGAGCTGGCTCCCAGGGACACCTCAGGTTCCCTGGAGGGACACTGCCACACCTGTTCCTTCCTGGTGGGCATCTCCCAACAGGCTCTGAGGCCTGGGGGCCTCACTGGCAGACTGTCCTGCTGGACCCTGGGCCTTGTCCTCAAGGGCACTAAGGTGCTTTGGCACAGTCTCTGGCTGCTGGGACAATGCTACGGATTTCTCAAGGGAGGCTCTGAGTGAATGAAAACTAAGCAGTGGCGGGCTGGGCCTTTCAGCCGCACTGGAAGTGGACCCTGCAGAGGGAAGGAGGGAATTCGGGGATCCCCGGGGCCCATGTGCTCCCACCTGAGGGATGGGGATCAAGGTCCTGCAGGAAAGGGCCTTCCCACATCCCACCACCCAGCGCCAGAGCCCTCTGCTCCCTCCCACCCCGCCAGGTCCTGGGGCCCTTCCCAGTCTCTCCCCCATGGACCCCCAAATGTGTTTCAGTATCTGTCCCGGAGACTTGGCCTGGACTCCGTCGGTTTTGGCTACCTGCAAACGACCTTCGGGGTGCTTCAGCTGCTAGGTGGTCCCCTGTTTGGCAGGTACCGTGGAGAGGGGGGTGTCCCTCAACCCACAACGGCCTAGGCCACCCCTCCCCAGCCATGGGCTGTGTCCTGCTAGGTTTCCTGAGTTCACACTGGGCCCCACTAGGTGATGGCACGCCCAGTCCACAGAAAGGCAAACAGCTGCCCCTGGTAGGCCCCCAGGAGCCCCCGGTGTCCCATCCAGGACATCCACTCGTTCTGGAGAAAGGGCTTCCTTGGCAAAGCTGTCACGGCGGTGCGTGCCTGGCACTGAGCTGGGAACCCCACCGTTACCTTTGGAAAGGTGGTTTTGGGACCCAGGCAGGAGCTCCAGGGACTTGGTTTCCCCACGGGGTGTGGTGCTGCAGGAACCCTGGACTGGGGACAGGAGGACAGACAGACAGAGAGCCTCCTTCAGACCTCACAGCGACAGAGCAGCGAGGGGCTTTTAAGCCGAGGTCAGGTCTTTAACTCTTCAGCAGGACAGGAAGCGCCTGGCTGGGTGCTTTCTCTAACGCCCACAGCGTCCCCTTGGTCCTTTAGCGTTCCACCACTTCCACATGGAGTCCGAAGTCTCCCTAGGCCAGACACCCTCAGCCCGCTGAAGTGGCACCAGCACAGCCCCAGGGGTAAACTGAGGCCCCCAGAAGCAGGAGGCCCATAGGGGCTTGGCCTATCCCCAGCACCCCAGCCTCCTCATCAGCCGTGCTATCGCAGCCGCAGAGGGTGGGCAGAGGGGAAGGTTGCTGGCCGATGCTAACCGGCTCCCCACCCCAGGTTCGCAGACCAGCGTGGGGCGCGGGCGGCGCTCTCGCTCTCCTTCCTGTCGGCTTCGCTGCTGTACCTGCTCCTGGCGGCCACCTACAGCCCAGCCCTGCCCGGCGTCTTCCTGCTCTTCGCCTCGCGACTGCCTTCCGTGCTCATGCACACGCTGCCAGGTGGGCACGCGTGGGGGCCCTGCGGGGGGGAGGGGCGCAGCCCAGCAGATTCCACAGGGGATGGAGGCTGAGTTGGGAGCAATCGGGGTCTAGGGGGACCAAGGGCGCGGCCTGGCCCGAAACCCCGCGGAGTGGAGGGTGGGCTGGGGGTGGCGATCAGGGTGGAGGGGACCGAGGGCGCGGCCTGGGCCAGCGCGCTTCAGCCCTGTCCTGCCCGCAGCCGCCCAGATGGTCATCACCGACCTGACCGCGCCCGCGGAGCGGCCCGCGGCCCTGGGCCGGCTCGGCCTCTGCTTCGGCGTGGGCGTCATCCTTGGCTCCCTGCTCGGCGGGACCCTCAGCAAGGCCTATGGGTGAGTGGCCGGGCGGGGCCCCGGGGGCGCTGGCCAGGTCGTCGGCGACTGGGTCGGTTCCGCGCCGCTCCACCCGCCCATCACGCGACCCCTCTGAGACTTGGTTTCCCCACCAGCCGGCCAAACCGAGATGACCCTGGCACCTGCCAGGTGGGCGGGGCCTGGGGCACCGCGGCCACTAGGGGGCGCCCTGCGCTCAGCGGCCAGCCCGCGTCGCCCACGGCCCTGCCGGGTCCCCAGAGCGGACTGCCTGGGGAGCTGCCCAGGAGAACTGGGGTGGCCTCTGGGCCCTGTGTGGGCTGGGCACGCCTGCCACCCAGTCTCACTTCCGGGCTTTCCAGAGGACACGCCTTTCCACTTGTCCCAGGAGACTCAGGGGGGCTGCGCCCCAGGGAGGGGGTCTGTGGCCAAAGTGCCTTTGCGGGGGGTGGGGCAGGGGGTGAAGTGAGGCCTCTCAGGGAGAAAGGCAAGGGGTCAGCTTCCTGTGCCTCAGTTTCCTCACCTCTGACATGGAGTCCTGAGGAGGGCTTGCAGGCTTGTGAGGAGGCTAAAGAATTCTCGTAGGGCCTCTGCCCACCCCCGCTCTGCACAAGGCTCTCCCTCGGCCCTGGCCTGTGTGACCCGGCTCCTGCTCACCCCCAGGAGGGTCTGGGCACATGGTCTCTGGGCTGGACCAGTTCTAGGTCCGTGCCTGTCCCTGTAGGGGGCCAGACAGGGCCATCTATGCCAGCAGCTCTCGGTGCGCCCCGTGGGAGAGGAGCCTAGCCTGGGACCCATGGGGAGCCCCACTTTGCTCTGGGAGACTTGCCGCATGCAGCCCCACCCCATTGCCCCTTCTCCGAAGCCCCTGCGCCCCATCCTAAGTGGCTCTGCGCCGGCCCTGTCCTCAGGCCCACCCCTCCAGTTGGAGTCTGGGGGGTGCTGGGGCACCTGCCCCCTGCCCAGTGGGGCAGCTCTGGTGTGCAGGCCTGTCCTCCTTCTGCAGGCCTCGGGAGCTGTGCCCAGATCATTTCTGGGAGGGAGACTTCTGGGTTTCCTGGCCCCCATGCTTTGTGAGTTCCCCGGGGGGCAGTGACTTCCATCACCCCCTGTCTCTTCAGTCGTGGATGAGCAATGCCAGGCCCTGGTTTCTGGGGGCCTTGGTTTCCCCAGGCTGGGCTCTGCTGTGGAGGCAGCTGGGTGATGGCTAAGCCCAGGAATCTGGGCAGTGGCTTGGCACCCTGGCCCTGTTACAGCAGTGGGGCCTCTATGGGTGCAGGGCAGGGCTTGCCCGTGACTCTGGGGTCCCCCAGGATTTGCATCCGCGCCTGGGCTTTTGTACTCCCTGGTGTGTATTGAACGTCTCATGAGTGTTCCTGGGATTCCGAGCTCTGTGATACGGTAGGGAACAAGGCAGCCCAACTCCCTAGGAGGAAGTGTATTGTTATAACATCAGACCAAAGCATGTGGAATAAACCAGGATGGGGACCCAGATAAGTGGATGGTGCCCAGGGACTCTCTGAGAAGGTGACATTTGACTAGAGACCTGAAGCCGGTGAGGGAGAGGCAAAGAAACAGCATGTGCAAAGGCCCTGAGTTCAGGAAAGAGAGAAGGCCAGAGGAAGGGCAGGGAGCCGGGCCATGGAGCTGAGAAGGGGCGAGCATTCCACAGGGAGACCAGGAGGCGGTGGCTTCTGCAGTCTCTGGGTGGGTGGGGACAGAGGCTGCACTGGGGTGGCCAAAGCCAAGAGGGTAGATCCTGGCCTAGATTCGCCGATGGGAGGGAGGTGGGTGTGAACTCAACACTGCCCCCATCCCAAGCTGGCCCTGGGGAGGCCAGCAGCCTGAGGCACCCCAGGGAGCTGGGTCCTGGGCCTCAGTGCAGCTGTGGAGCAGGCAAATAGGTGGGGGCCTCTGCAGAGAAGGGACTGCCTCCTCCCGTGTGCCGGCTGAGCCTGTGCCACGGCGCCGCGTGTGCAGAATGAGAAGGGAGCCAGGGCCGAGGGTGGTGGGCAGGTGAAGGGCAGGGACGGACTGCCTGAGCCCCACGGCTGAGCAGGAGGGCGGGGGAAAAAGAGGAGACAGGGCGGGGCCAGCGGGCAGGCCAGAGGTCGTGGTGAACAGCAGCAGAAGCTCTAAGCGGAACACCCGGGAGGGAAGGGGGCGGGGCACCCGGAGGGAAGGGGGCGGGGCGACTGGCCGAGCTGGGCGTGTTCCTGGGATGGGGCCAGGGTGCCCAAGGAACAGAGGCAGGTGGGAGGCCCAGAGGTGGGGAGGCCTATGGGGCGGGCTGAGGACTGGGGCCTCCAAGGGCCCCTGTCTCCCCAGGCAGGGACAGTGAGGAGGGAAATGGAGCGGATGTGTGCGGAGGATGAGCGCGTGGCCGGAGGGCCTCCTGGGAGGCCACACCTCGGGGGACACGCAGCCACCTGCTCCTGTGGGCAGGCATCTGTTCCCTTACCTTGCCAGGTTCTCTCACGGTGACCTGGGCCCCTCGGCCCTCCCTGGCTCACAGGACGCTGCTGAGATGTCCGGCTTGCTCAGGCCCTGGTGGGGGCGATGGCGGGCTATAGCCAGCGGGCATGCACGGGTTTCCTGCCAGACACCTGGCCCTCCTGGCCCTGGCCTCACCTGCATTTTCTGCATTTGCCCACTGGCCCAGGATTCGCCCCTCACTTCCCTCTCCTTTCAGGCAACCCCCAAGATGGCCTCTTCCCCCGTCACACCTTCCAGAACATTCCACCGGCTTCCCTGCCTCCTTTTATCCCAAGATCTGAGGCCCTCACAACCTCGACATTTATGAATAATGAGAGCTTCCTCAATGTGTCCTTTGATGGGTGGGGAAACTGAGGCCCAGGAGAGGGGGCCGTCCAAGGCCCAGGCCTGGGGGCTGTGCCGGGTGGGAGTGAGGACGCCCTCAAGGTGGCATATGTGTATTATACACACGTCATACACAGGGGTGCTGGGCCCCTCATGGCCGAAGCTGACCCTCTGGGTCTTTGTAGCTTGTTGTTGTTAGGTGCCATCGAGTCCAGTCCGACTCATAGTGACCCTCATAGGGTTTTCAATGGCTGACTGTTTCAGGATTGCCTTGGGAGTGGGTTGCCATGTCCTCCCATTTTGCGGTGCTGGGTATCGAACTTGGGACCTCAGAGACTGCAGAGCAGCGCTCTACCAACTGAGCTAAATCTCAGCCCCCCTTTGTAGCTAGCTGCCCAGAAATGGTGGAAGGGACACTTGTTGGTGAACTTGAGGCTGACAGATATACCTTTGCCCCACCCAGATGGGGCCAATGGTCCCTGACCCATGCCATCTACCAGGTCCACACAGTTGTGCATGCACCTCGTCCCCATGTGCTTGCCGGGCAGTGGGGCCTGAGTGTTGGCTCCATTTCTGGTCCCCGTCCATCCCCATACTGGCCAGGGCAGGTGGGCTTCCAGACCCATGGGCCCAGGTGAAGGTGAGGCTGTCTCTTCGCCCCTGAAGCCCGTGCTGCCTTGGCTTAGCCTGAGGCAAGAGCCCCTCCTCCTCCTCCCCTCCCCACGCTTGCGGGACACCCAGGCCTTTGCCTCTGCTGACTCCGACTCTGGTGTCCTGTTCCCCTGAAGGGCCCCAGGCACACCCACTCTGCTGGCCAGCTGACAAGTGGCAAGAGGAAGTGGACTTGGCACTGGGGCTGGCGGGGACAGGCACCAGTGTAACTGGTTCTGCCTAGCCATGGCCCAGAGCCACTCGGGGCCAGCCGGCAGGTGGGGGTGGCTCGGTGACTGGGTGACTCATGGCCCTGGGCCTGGCATCCAGCAGCCTGGGGAGCGGTGTGGCCATGCATCTGCAGGAGGGCATGGCCATGCAGGCCTCCAGACCCAACCCAGGGCGCATGACCCCCACCTAGGCCCATCATGGGCCACAGCCCCAAGCCAGACGCAGAGGGACCCCTGCCCGTGGGCCACTAATGACCCACATGGCAGCAACCCATCCTCTGGGAAGCGCGTCCCGACTTTTTTTTGGCGGTACTGGGGGTTGAACCCAGGGCCTCACGCCTGCATGCTCTGCAAGTGCTGGACCACTGAGCTGTACCCCCAGTCCATGTTTTAACTTTTTGAGACAGGGTCTCACTAAGTTACGCAGGCTGCCTCTGGTCTCCAACTTGTGATCCTCCTGCCTCCACCTCCTGAGCCGCTGGGATTACAGGCGTGTGCCACCGTGCCCAGCTGCATCCCAATTTATTGAGAAGCAGTAGCGACCTGGGTGACTGGAACCAGGCAGGCAGGGCCAAGGGCCAGTGAGGAGGTAGGGGCAGTGAGGACTCTTCCTTTGCCCCCTCCAAGGGGCCACAGTGACGGGGCAAGTGTGCAGGGGTTGGTCCTGAGGCAGCTGGGGCTACAGCCTGGATGGGGAGGGAGACCGGACCCAGGGTGGTGTCACTGTGGCCTGAGAGGGTCAGACCTGGGTCCTACAGAAGGCAGAGCAGCAGGACTTGCTGAGGACAGTGAGGAGTCAGGAAGGGACCACAGGTTCTGGCCCAAGAGGAGCGGCTAGAAGGAGTTGGGGAGCAAAATGGTGAGTGGCAAACTATGGCCCATGGCCAGAGCCGGGCTGCCCCGGTCTGTAGGGAAAGCGGCAGCAGGCCACAGCCGGGCAGCGCTCACACACAGAGCCCCGCCTCCTCAGGGCCAGGGAGGATGGCACTGCTGAGGAGTGAGGCTTGGGGGCAGCTGGCCAAGCAGCGCACTTCCCAGATCCCAGCCCCAGGGCTGGCGGCTGGACAGTGCATCCCAGCGAGGGACCACACTCCACTCTCACATCCAGAACTCCTGTCTGGGACTTGTTTGATTTTTTGTATAGCAAATCCTGTGCTAACAGCATTTGGTCCACCCCTTGCCTCTGTTTTGTCCTGACACCTCACTAAAGTGCAGCAGAGTCCTGGCGGTTATGTATCCCCGATGGCCAGCCTTCTGCCTTGCAGTTTGCGTGGTGTGTGCAACCTCTCTGTCTGTTTCCGCCCCCGAGGGGCCATCCACTGTGACATCCCAGAGTTAATGACACATGGCTGTGACATCTTTTATTCTTGTGCTAATGGCTAACCGCTGGGATTTAGCTCAACTGGTAGAGCGCCGTGCTGCAATCTCTGAGGTCCGAGTTCAATTCCCAGCACCTCAGAAATAGAAGGGCCTGGCACTCCACTCCCAAGGCAATCCCGAAACAGCCAGCCATTGAAAACCCTATGAGGGTCGCTATGAGTTGGATACCGACTCGACAGCACCTAACAACAACGACAACAATGGCTAACCTGTTACACTGGGGTGGTTGGGATGGGGTGTTCTGTTTTGTGGGGTTTTGTTTGTTTTTAAAGAAAAGCAATTGAAATTCTATGTACTGTGGGAAAAAAAAAAAAAAAAAAAGTCACACGCTCCAAAGGGCTCTATCCACTCACACACACCAGGCCTGGGGAGAATTTGAGAGCCAGGCTGGGGAGGTCCAGCCGCAGACCCAGGAAGTCAGGCTGCCCCGAGATGTGAGTGGTCACCTGTGGGCCCGCCTGGGCACCAAATGGCTAGCATGACCCCAGCCCTGAGCTACGCCCCTAGAGCCTGTGGTGAGGGCTCGTGTGCACTGGGCACTTTCTCTGGTCCCCCAGCCCTGGGATGGTACATCATCCTTCAGTCTGAGAGAGGGGACGGAAGCCTTTGGCCTGCTCGCAGGGGTCCCCTGCAGACAGCATCTGCCTGGGGACGTTAATGAGCGCCCATTCTGGCTGCCAGGGATGGGCTCTGGGGCAGAAGTGACCCATGGGGCACCTCTGGGCAACCTGCCCCACCCGCAGGTCCCCAAGGCAATGGCCAGGCTGAAGCCACACCTCCGGGGGAAGGGCAGGAAGACCTGGCATGCTGAGGGCCAGGTGGCACAGGACAGAGCAGGAGAGGCGGAGGTGGAGGTGTCTGGAAGGAGGGCCCAGGGGAAACCGGGCAGAGGCCTGGGCAGGAAGGGGCTGCTGGCTGGGTTAGAAGCCTGTGGCCCTGGGCAGCAGGAAGAGCAGAGGCTGGGAGGACACTTGGGGCTGGGAAGCATGGGGCCTGAGCAGCCAAAGAGGGCTGGCAGGAAGCCCCCCGGGATTTCCTTTCCAGGCCCTGAGCAGTGGCATTCAGGCCTCAGAGGCCAGAAGAAAGGCCCCCTCTGTGGGTCCAGCCCCCCTCACATCACTTCCTGCCTGACCTCTGGGGTCCAGGGCCCTCTGACCCTCCCTGCCTGCTGGCCATTGAAAGGGCCCATTCATGGGGAACTGCGGAAGCCAGAAGCCCAAAGGCCTTGCATCTTGGCAGTGCCCCCTGGGCGGGGTGCAGCCCATGGGACCCGCCAGCCCCACAGGGCCCCATGCGTGCGCAAGTTGCTGAGGCTTGGCCTCTGTGCTCTGGGCCCCACTGGCTCGCCTGCTCCCTTCCCGCCTGTGGGTTCCTATCAGGTGCGTGCGTGTGTGTATGTGTGTGTGTGTGTGTGTGTCCGTGTCTCTGTGTGTGCACATGTGGGTGTATCCGTGTGTGCATGTGGGGGTGATCCACCTGCGGCCACAGTGGGACAGGGCACAGGTGGCTTGTGGCTGGCCTTGTTTGGAGGCTGGGGCGCTCCTCCAGGACCTCAATCCCGCTTCTGTCTGTGCCCCGAGACCCTGACTAGGGCAGATTCAGGGGCACTGGTGAAGTCCAGGGCAGCCCCGTGGCTGTCCTTGTGAGCAGCTTTCACATTTCCTTGCTGGGTCCTTGGTGCAGGGTCTGGCCCAGGTCAGCCTGCCCACAGGGTTGATTCTGACAGTCTGGGAAAGCAAGTCCTTCTGAGACCAGGGTGCAGTGGACTGGGTGCCATCTGGGGAGGAGGGCATCACTGAGAAGGGCCCTTGCAGGATGGATAGGAGTTTGCTCAGCTCTGAGGGGAGGATGGAGGCCTCATCCTGGCTCAGTGAGAAGTTCCCACATTGCCCCCATCCTCCTTTAGAGAAGCAGGTAGGGCCAGGGCTCAGAGGAAGAAGTGAGGTCAGAAGGGCCAGCCTCAAAGTGCCCGTGTTCCCCAGGGGACAGACCTGCTCCTGGGGGGCCACAGGCTGTCTGATGCCTCATGGCAGGAATTCAGTTCTCAGAGGTGAGCAATGAGCCAGTGGGGCAATGAGCCGGGCAGGTGAGGTGGTGTCAGTCACACGTGTGTGGCACGTTTTGGGGGCTCCGGTTTAGCAGGCTCCGGTCCCCCAGGCCCAGCATGTTCTGCTCCTCCAGGAAGAGGGGAGGGGACTTTGGTAGGAACAGAAGCTTGGTTCTGAGAGAGCACTGGGTGCCAGGCCAGTCCTTCCTAGTGAGGGCACGTGTGGTGTCGCCGTGACGGGGCGGTGCCCAGGTCTCTGAAGGGACAGCCCCAGGCCTGTCTTGCGGGGCCTGTCCTGCCCCTGGGACAGCCTGGGAGCCAACCCTCCCGTGGGCAGGTCAACCCACCCAGCTGCCGGGCAGCCGCCTGCCCTGGAGGCTGCGGGGCTGCCGAGGGCTGAGGCCCAGGCTGGCCAGGTCACCCTTGCTCCCTGCGTCTCATGCCCGATGGCCAGGAGCATCCTGTGCCTCCCCCAGGGTGCAGGGTGGGCCTGTGGCCAGACAGGGCGCCCTCTGCAGGGGAGGCCCAGGGGTGCTGCAAGGGTGCCACACCCTGAGACCCTGCCCTGTGCCCCCAGGCTTCACTGTCCCCCCGTGGTGGCCATGGTCGCCAACCTCCTGGGCACTGTCATCAGCTTCACCTGCATCCCCAAGAGCACCAAGGGGACCAGCGTGGATGCCCAGGCCCAGCCGCCAGGTAAGCCGCGTGGGCTCCCGGTCTCAGAGGGATCGGGGGCCCCTCCTTGTCTCACCTCCCTTGAGCCCCTCCTGGCTGCTGACCTCTCAGGAGTGAGCTGGAGCTGGCCGTGCGGGTCTCAGTGGCCGAGGTCCGGGCAGACCCCAGGAGGAGGAGCCTCGGGCAGACCAAGAGGAGCAAGGGGCAGCCGGGAGGGCCGCAAGCTTCCCGAGGCTCTGCGTGCCCACACGTGCGCCACGGCACTGGCCTGGCAAACCCTGTGTGGATCTGGGGGCTCCGAGGCAGGACAGCGAGGGCAGGTTGGCTCCTCCGAGGGGTGGCTCCTGCCCAGCTCCAGACCTCATGTGCCCAGCACGTGGTGGGATGCCATGTCTTTGTCTGGTGACTGGCACACAGACCTACCTGGAAGCCACCTGGGGACAGGAGGCTGTGATGTAATGACCCAGAGAGAGGCAAGAGCAGGGCCTGCCGCGGACAGCCAGCACCTGGACTGCACCCCTCCTGCATGCTTTGCCGGTGGTTTACCACTGAGCTGCACTCCCAGCCCTTCTTTTATTTTGTATGTTGAGGCAGAGACTCACTAAGTTGTGCAGACTGCCTCTGGCCTCAAGCTTGATATCCTCCTGCCTCAGCCTCCGAAGTCAGAGGTGTGGAGGCACTGTCCCCCTACTGGGATCCTGGCAGCTCGGGGCAGGCGGTGTCCTCGGGGCAGCACCTGGGGGGCCAGCGTCTGCCTCTGCCGGCCTTGCGCTCTTCCCCGACCGTGGGCCGGGCAGAAGCGGCTGCCCTGGTCGTGTGGGCTGGGGACCCAGGGCCCTTCTGACTCCAGTTTGTGTCCTCTGGGGGTCTCTGGCAGGCAGAAGCCCTGTCCACTGAGCACCCCGTGATGCAGGGGTCCCGGGGGTGGCAGGAACGTGGGGAGCTGCCCGGGGGAGGGGCTGCAGAGGGCGGTCAGCTCGCATCCCGCCCGCGGGCCTGGGAGCAGGTCGAGGCCTCCCTGGGTTCTGACCGCATGTCTGGGTGCCAGGCGGAGCCAAGAGCGTGTTCGACCTGAAGGCCATCTCCCGCCTGCTGCTGCTGCCCGGGGTCCTGCCCGTGTTCCTGGTCAAGGTCATCTCTGGCTTCCCCTCAGGTGGGTCCACGCCGCCTTCTCCCTCCAGCGGCCACAGAGGGCCACTGTTGGCTCACTGCCCTGCCCAGGCCCTGCCCTGGCCTCCGGGTCCCCCTGGCCAGGGCTTCCCCGTGCCAGGTCCCAGCACACCTGTCCTTGAGAGGGACATGGTGGTGGACCAGCCTCTTCCCCACTGCCCTCTGTCCCCCATGCCATGGGCACAGGCCTGGCCACACTCAAAGCCCCCTGACTCCTGCCTTCTGTTTGTGGGTGGCCGCCACACCTCTGGCTTCCAGAGGCGAAGACAGCAGGGCTGAAGGCAAGTGGTCACCAGAGACTCGTCTGTCCTTGTCCCAAACCCACTCGGCGACCCTGGGCAGCTCTGACCAGCAGCCGTGCCTCGACCTTGGCCCTCACAAACCTGTCTGGGTCACCTGGCCCGGACATCAGCAAGCCCAGCTGCAAAGGCAGCCCAGAGGCTGAAGGACCAAACCACGTCCTGAGCAGAAAGTTCTGTGGCTGAGCAAGAGGCGCCTGGAGCCTGTGGGCTGGGAGGAGCAGGGGGTGGGGGACAGGCACCTCGCCCAGGCCCGTCATTTTAGTCCCAGTGACTGGAACCCAAGCCACCCATCTCTGTGAAAGGGGCCTCTGAGGACTCTTGTGACCAGCGGGCCACGGTGGGTCTTGGGGCCAAATTCTCCTCACGTTCAGAGCTGGGGCCCCCTTTCCGGCACCCAAGGCTCACAGGCCACAGTTCAGCAGCCCCAGGGGAGGCACCGGCTGTGCCGGGGATGTGGGAGAACCCCGGGCAGGGTCTCCCTGGCTCAGTTGGCTTCCTGTGCCCCTTCTTGAACCAGCACTGGCCAGGGCCCCGGACGCCCTCACTGGCCTAGTGGGTCCCTTGCGGTGGACTGGAGGGAGGCAGGGCCGCACCCTGACCGGCACCCTCTGCCTAGGGCTCTTCATGGTCATGTTCAACATCATCTCCATGGACTTCTTCCAGCTGGAGGCCTCGCAGACCGGGTACCTCATGGCCTTCTTCGGGATCCTCCAGATGGTAAGCGCTGTGGAGCGGGCGGGGAAGCCTTGAGGCCCAGCATCTCAGGTTCCCAGCAGCAGGGGGCAGGGGCTCTGTCCTCCAGCCCCAAACTCCCTCAGGCTCCATTTCCGCTGCGGCTCCCGTGGTGCTCACCCCATGGGGGTTGCGGAGGCAGGCAGTGAGCAAATGGCTGTGCCCTGAGAGGGAGGCGCTGTGCCCCTACTGGGATCCTGGCGGCTCGGGGCAGGCGGTGTCCTCGGGGCAGTTTGAGGGGTGGGGCGTTGTCCTATCTGCCAGCCCTCTGTGGTCCCCTGGCTTCCAGTCCAGGGCCAGCCCGACCCTCCCCAGCTCCTCCTGGGCATCTGCCCAGACGCTGGGGTGGCGGAGACAGGTGCTAACATGCCGCCCCGCGACAGCCGATACTCAGGAGGGCTATTCTGGGCCTGGCGGAGGAGGGGCCCCCAAGCTCTCCGGAAGCGCGTGGCATTCCTGGCTCCTCCAAGCCATCTGCTCTCCAGGCCCCCAGGCTCTGGACTGGCCTAGACCCTGGTTTTAAAATAGCTGCCCCAAGGTGGGGACAAGGAAGGCCTGTGCTCTGTGGCCCGCCAGGAGGGGCCACCCTGCTGAGGAAAACAGTGAGAAACAGAAAACCACCAGCAACAGCAGCCACGGAGCTTTGTTCTGATCAGGCTGCTGGAAGCCTGCCTAGGGCTGGGGCCTGCCCGCCTGCGCCCAACTGAGGTTTGCAACCCCCTGAAGACCCTCAGGGACAGATGCTGGCAGCCTCTGGCCGGCCCTGGGGGTGGGGATCTGGCCCACTACGGCCACCTGGGGCTTTAGCATGTGTCAGGACACGGCCTGGTGACCTGGGTAGCTGCAGAGAGGGGAGAGAGGCCCCGGGGCCAGGGCAAGGTGGAGCAGGCAGAGGAGGCCAGGGGCCCATGAGGAGTGGGTGGGTCAGAGACCCCGCCCCCGGGCCAGCCAGGGGTGGGCCCCTTCCATGCCTTTGGGCAGAGGGTGGTCTACTGAGGGCTGGGAAAGAGGCCTGAGACCACCTTCGCCGGGCCCCTCCCAGACGCCCTCAGGGTGGGGGTGGTCGTCAAGAGCTCCCAAGAGGCAAGAGGCAGCTGTCCCAGCTTGGCCCCCTCGGCAGGTACCCTTCAGCTGCCCCTGCAGCCATTTCCTGCCCCACCCCCAGGTGCCTCTCTAGCCAGGTTCTCAGGGCCTAGCAACCTGGCCCTGGCTCCCAGTGGGTGGGAGAAATGGGGGTGGGGCTTGGGGGCAACACCAAGGTGGTTCCAAGGCAAGAGAGTGGGGTCCTGGCCAAGGCAAGCTTGTAGATGTCTGTCCTTTAAAGACCTCTCGAGAAGGTGGCTGTGGTGGTGCACACCTGTAATCCCAGAGACTCAGGAGGCTGAGGCAGGAGGATCGCAAGCCTGAGGCCAGAGGCAGTCTGCACCACTTAGTGAGACTCTGCCTCAACATAAAAAGTAAAAGATGGGCTGGGAGTGCAGCGCAGTGGTAAAGCACTGGGAAAGCATGCAGGAGGCCCTGGGTCGACCCCCGAGGGCCTCAAAAAGATAAATAAATACCCTCAATGCACCCCCATGTGGGCCCAGCCACCTGGTCACTGCCCAGGGCTGTTCCCATTTAGACAGCACTGGGGTGGGGACAGCCCACAGCTGTGGGGGCTGAGTGGGGCCCTCTGTGATGAGTAGACATCACCCCATGAAAGATAGAGATCACCTCCCAGTGAGGGAGAAAGCAACCAAAGACAAATGTCCCGGTAGGGTGGGCGGGCTGCAGCTCTCAGGGGCTCCCCAGACCGGCTGGGAAGTGAGGGAGGCACAGGAACATCGTAAGGGGCTGTACATGCAAAGGTCCTGAGGTGAGCTGGCCCAAGAGGGCAGGACAGACTCTGGTGACACCCATGGGGAAAGGTAGCCTGCTGATTGACATGGGGTGGGGAGGGCACACTGTAAGGTAAGGCCCGAGGCCAGAAGCCTGTCATCATGAAAGTGGGGAAGTGGAGGTGCAATGCCAGTAGGTTAGGATTTGGATCTCTCTCTCTCTCTCTCTCATTCTCTCTCTCTCTCTCTTTCTCTCTCTCTCTCTCTCTCTCTCTCTCTC
>VMDO01009980.1:0-11203 GCA_007922755.1 Pedetes capensis | reverse complement strand
ATACTTGGGATTGGACGCAGAGCTCGTACATACTCTGCCAGTGTTCCACCACTGGGCTGCACCCCCAGCCTACTTTTTATCTTGGAGCCAGCCTCTCCCTAAGTTATATAGGCTGCCTCTGGCCTGGAACCTGTGATCTTCCTGCCTCAGCCTCTAGAGTTTTGGGATGACAGGTATCCCTCGCTGTGTCTGGCTAGGATCTGGGTCTTAGTGCTGGTCTGGAATGCCTGGGCCTGGACTTACGCCTTTCCTTGTGGTGAACCTCGGTCCTGGGTGCATTGCGACCGTCAATAGATCTTCCTAAAGCAAAACAAACAACCCCCCTAAAACGTAAGCTAAAGCAAGGTCGACAGCGGCATTGTCTTTTAAAAGACACTGGAGTGTGTGTTGGAAGCAGCTGGGTCCTGCCACACAGAAGTAGGGAGAGGGGCTGCGCTGGGTCTGGTTCCACAGGGCTGGGCCTGCCCCACCACGAGCCCGGCAGACACTGGCCCAAGTGGCTCCTCCGGCCCCATACCTGTGGCTGCCGACTCATGGCCTTTGGTCTAGGAACTTCCTGTCGGGGCCAGAGGGCACTTCCTGCCTATCTGAGATGACCAGATAGGGAACCTCACCCTTGCCTGGGAGTGGCCTGAGGGCCAGGCCTGTCCTGCTGGGCCACGTCCGTGGGTGCCCCTGGGGTGGGCTCCCCTTCCTCCTATCTCCCCAGGGACCTCCAGGCCCTCTTGGGGACCACAGGGCTCAGCCTTCTGCCTGGGGCTCAGGCCCTACTGAGGGGCCCCCAAGAGCTGCAGATGGTGAGGGGCTCTCTGCAGAGGGAGATCTCCAGCTGTCTGCAGCAGCCCCCACCCTGACAGGGCCAGCCACAGCCCAGACCCCGCTGCATCCCCTGTGGCCCCCTCTGCCTAGGTGATACAAGGCCTGGTGGTCGCGAGGCTCAGCCGCCACTTCTCAGAGGAAGTCTTGCTGCGGGCCAGCGTGCTGGTCTTCGCCGCAGTGGGGGTGGCCATGGTGAGAACTCCCTGCCCTCCCTGCCCCGCAAACCAGGGGTCCCCAGGCCGGTCCCTCACCGTGCCCTGTGTGTGCCTGAGCCCCGGCCCACCTCAGGCCACGTCACGTGGGCCTCTTTCCCTCTGCTGCCCTTACCTGCCCCCAGTGGTGGGGAGGACAGGGTGGGACCTGAGGGCAGCCCCGCCCGGCCCCGCGTGGCACCCGCTCAACACGGCCCTGCTTGGTGCCCTGCCAGGCGCTGATGTCTAGCGTCTTCCACTTCTGCCTCCTGATGCCCGGCCTGGTGTTCGGCCTCTGTGCCATCAACGTGGTCACCGACAGCATGCTGACCAAGGCCGTCTCTGCCTCGGATACGGGTGAGCGCTCCCGGGGCCTCAAGGGCCCAGTGCTCCTCCCCGTGGGGTACAGTGGGTAGGGTGGCCTGGGGCCCTGGGAGGGTGGTGGGCAGTGAGGGGACTCAGCGAGAGTCGTCCCTTCCAGCCCTGCACATGGCCGGACTGCTCTGCTCTGATGTGTGCGGAGCAGGGGGCCCAGCACAGGCTGGTTAGGAAGACAGCCCTGGGCCGGGTGGGGCGGGAAGCACATGCAGCCTCGGGGTCTTCTCGAGGGAGCAAGGGAGAGATCACGCGCAGCTAGTGAGACCCAGGAACCCCCACCCCAGCCACAGGCCCCAGCCCCTACTCTAGACCCAGCTTTCTTTACAGAGGCCGAGAGGCCTCCCCTCACCCAGACTGGGGGTGCCCTGGTCCTGAGGGGGCCCAGGTTCCTGCCTGTACCCCATCCTGGCCCAGGGGGTTCCCAAGGGTTGGCCAAGGTTGAAGGAGTTGGTTTCTTCCCGGCCTCCCCATCAGCAAGGCCAGAAAGCACAGGGGACCTAGCTGGCCTCTTGGACCACCTGCCTGCCTGGGAGGGGCAGATGGGGACAGGGGGAGTGGGAAGGCCTCTTCTCGGGACTGCCTGGGGCCTCCATGGCCATCCATCCATGACACTAGGACAGCAAGTCTCCAAGTAGCTGGGCCCAGAGGTCTTCCTGGAGGAGGTGACTGGTGCTTTGGAGAGGCCAGAAGGAGGGAGAAGGGGATTAAGGCCTGGAGAGAGGAGGACAGGCCTGGCAGGAAGGAGCAGGCCAGGCCACCGGGGCCACATTGTGCCCATGGCACCGCCCCTCAAAGAAAGAGCAGGATCTGGTCCACCTGGGAATCTGAACTGCAGAGGGGGCGGTAATTGCCCCGTGTCTGTTGGTGTCTGCGGGCGTGTGGGCAGTGGGAGAGGACACTGCCAAGTTTCCCTGAGTGTGGGTGGACCCTCACAGGCTCCTGCCCTGGCCCAGCTCAGAGGCCTGGGCTCGGAGCCAGGCACAGCCTGGGCAGTGGGGAGCAGGGCCCAGCCGCTGCCAGGAGCTGAGAAAGGGCAGAGGTACCCTCCTACCTAGAGCCCTGGGGGTGCAGGGGGCTCCGGCTGCCCCATGTTGCCCAAGGGTGGACCATAGCCACACACAGGCATATCCATCCTGGGGCAGCTGGCCAGGGGTGTGGAGACCTGGGCTGTCAGGGAGAAGCTGGCCTGCTCAGGCAGGGGAAGGGGGCACATTCTCTTGGGGCTGCAGCAGGGGCAGGTGGGGACACTCTCTACACTCCCCAAAGCCCCTCCTCACCCCATGGAGACCCCCTGGTCCGTAGGAGGATGGCAGGGAAGGGGCCGATGGCCCAGAGGGTCTGCAGGGGTGGCACTGGGGTCGCCTGCCCCCCCAGAACCCCAGCCCCAGAGCTCCACAGTGGCTCAGAGGACCCTGGGCAGCCAGCCCCGCCCTGCGCACCGGGTCTCCACTGGACCATGCCCTCCAGCCCTAGCCCCTGGGTCCCCAGCGCCACAGGCCCTGGGAAAGAGCATAAGGGCCACCGGATGTCTGGGCGGGAGCCTGGGGCCCCAGGTGCAGATCACGTGTCCCCTGGGAGAGCAAGCTGTGTGCCCCACCTACGGCCAGGTTCCCAGGCTCCTCCCAAGCTTGGGAATTCTGCGGAGCGGGGAGGAGGGCCTGCCCCACATCCGGGGAAGCACCTGGGGGCCCTGTGTGGCCAGGGCAGGAGGTCTGCAGGGAGCAGACGGTGTGGGTGGATGGGCTGTGCTGAGTCCAGAGGTTGGGGCACTGAGGGTGAGGGGTGTGGGGGAGGTGGGATGGGGGCTTTGGGGCAGAGACAGGGCTGCAGGGGGCGCTGGGCTGTGTCCATGCAGTGGGAGGCCTGTCCAGGGAGCCACCCAGGCCTGACCGCTATTGCCCGACCCCAGGGACCATGCTGGGCCTCTGCGCCTCCGTGCAGCCGCTGACCCGCACACTGGGTCCCATGCTGGGTGGCCTCCTCTACCGCAGCTTTGGTGTCCCCGTCTTCGGCTATGTGCAGCTGGCTGTCAACCTCCTCGTCTTCCTGGCCCTCTTGAGGAAGTCTGCGTCCCAGAAGAGGAGCAAGGTCCCGTGACCCCTGCCCCCACAGGGACGGACAATAAACCCCCTTGCGACCTCGCCCCCCTGTCTCTGCAGCCTCCGCTTTGTCTGTCGGTGGGAAGCCTAGAGAGTGAGGGTGGGGGTGGAGGGCTTCCTGGGGGGGCCACAACTGGGCCCCAAGGTTCCAGGACATCAGGCCTGTAAGGAATCTCCGTGCTTCCACCAGACAGCTCTGCCCACCCCCAAAGGGGAGGGTCTCTGCCCACCCACTGCCCCCCAACCCGAAGTGTCCCCACTCCGTGAACAGAAGCAGCTTGGTTGAAGAGGTAGGGGAGAAAGACTTGGGAAGGAGATGCTGGGGAGCCCGGTGGGTGGACCCCAACTGCCCAGCTGGGGACACTGCCTGCCCTCCTCTCCAGGCCCAGCTAAGGAGCATCTAGTGCCCGCCCCTCAGGCCCTAGCTCTCTCTGCAGGGGGTGCGCTGGCCCCTGTGGAGTGACACTGACCCATCTGGGGAACTCCCCTGGCGGGCCCACCCCCACCCCCAAGGGCTTCTGTAGAAGAAGCTGTTAAGACTCCCCAGACTTCAGAATCCCCTCACCCTCAAACGGGGAGGAGCCACAGAGAACTTAGATCCACTGACACTCCCAGCCTAAGACCTGGTACAGACCGCTGCTCAAACCCCACCAGGGACGGGGCAGGGGGGTGGCTCCTGGCCTTGAGGCTCTTGGGGGGAGGTGTCCAGGATAGGCAGGTCCGGGGACCCAGCCAGCGCCAGGTTTCCAGCTGGTCTTTTTGTGGGAGGAGTTGGGGAAAGGCCTCACTGTGTAGCTCAGGTGGCCCGAAACTCCCAATCCGCCTGCCTCCACCTCCGGGTTCACAGGTGTGTGCGTCCACACCTGGCCTCCGGCTGGTCTTTGCCGCTCTTTGGGGGAGCCCCTCCCCATCTACCCAGATACTTCACAGATGAGTATTTGGGAGAAAATGCCTTGTAAGGAGTGATTTTCTGTCTGGACTCAGCACCTAAACTCTCGCAGGCCCGTCCCTGCCCGGTCCATGAGACCCAGCCCCGGGGGGCGTGTGATGGCTCCGTGGGGGGTGTAAGTGATGGATGGTAGAGCCCAGTTAGGGTCCATGATCCCCTCACTGCTGCCAGAGACGCCCTGGGAAGGAAGGTACCTGCCTGGGCCGAGCGTGGGGTCCGGTCAGAGCTCCCTCAGTCTCTCCCAGCAGCCCTTGGGGGAGGAGCCAGTCCCTGACCGCCAGGCACAGTCTGGGTCCAGCCTGGCCTTCTAGAGGAAGAGACCTGGAGTGGGGGCGGGCTGCTGTGGGCAGGTGCCTCAGGAAGCGGGGTGAGCGCGGGGGAGCTCACAGGCCACCCCAACGTCAGTCCGAGGCCAGGCTGCCAGAAAGCAGTGCCCGCCCTGCCAGCCCCACGCCTCAGGCACTGGCCAGGGCTAGTAGCTGGGCTCTGGAGTCACCGAGGTCCAACCTGGGATGGGGTCACACTGGGGCAGGTGGACAGAGGGCCTTGCGGCCCTGGACAGGGGTGTGGGAGCGAAGGATGCAGCTGAGGGCAGCCAGGTCTGGGGGAGTCAGGGAGTGAACCCCAAGTAAGAATGGCCACCAGCCCTGCCCTTCCCGGGCCACACCCAGGAGCAGAAGGTAGCCAGGCCGCACCCGGGCCACTTCCTGGCCTGGAGAAGCTTGGACCCAGCCCAGGAGGTGACACGATTCATTCAGTGCCAGTTTCAGGTTTCTTTCTGACCCGCCCAGGGCCACGTGGCTTGGGGGTGGCTGGCTGGGGAATGACAAGTGGCCCCAGATGGACAAGCCCCTTCCCTTCAGCCCTCCCAGCAGAAACTCACTGGCCACAGGCGGGTGGTAGAAAAGAGAATCCATCAAGTCATTTATTTGGAATGGGCACAACGGTGCAAAAACAAAATATTAAGACAGAGTGGTCTGCCAACAAATAACTATCAAAATAAATACGCAGTCCAATAAGTTAAAGTGCCCGCACAGCGGGGCGAGGGTCCCCGAGCAGGGGAAGGTCCTCTTCTGGGCAAAGGGAAGCTTCCGCCTCGTCCTCACGTGGTCGGCGGCTGGGCACCGGCCCGGGCTCCCGCCGTTCCGGGCGCCCCCTGGGCTCCTGCCTGAAGCTGCCCATGCGGCCGGTCCGGCCCTGCTGGTCCAGTGTGTGGCTCTGTGGGGGAGAGGGCTGGGTCAGGGAGCTGGGCCAGAGCGGGCCGGTGTGCAGCTGGCGGGTCCCTGAGTCCCTGGAGCGACTGGGACAAGCGACAGGTCCTGCCGCGTGCCCCGGACACGCTGCGACTGAGTGGGGCCGGGTCCCCTCTGGCAAGCGCCCCCAAGGCAGCAAGACCTTCCTCCCCACGTCTGAGGCTGGCACCTCCCCGAGGCGCCCCGGGGCCCTCGGCCCGCCGCCCCACTCACCGTGGCGCGGGCTCAGGGCGCGCGGGCCGCCCGGGGCTCGGGCTGCGCGGCCGGCGCGGCGCGCTCCTGGCGGCCTCGGAAGTCCTCCAGCGCGCGGCGGTTCTGGAAGTCGATGAGCGCCAGCGTGATGGCCGCGTTCCAGCAGCTCTCGCCCGCACAGCGGAAGTCGATCTCCTTGCGGTCGGTGGTGACGATGGTGAAGTAGACGTACTTGCCGGTGCGCTCCACGCAGTCCACCTTGAGGATCGAGTGGAACCGCAGCTCCTTGGGGCGCGCGCCGGGCCCGGCGGGGAAGAGGCGCAGGCGGTCGGGGGTGAGCACGCCGCGCTTCTTCTTCCACAGCTGGAACAGGCTGTCGCTGCGCTTCTCCAGCTCGCCTTCGCGCAGCACCTCGCCGGGGGTCTTCATGTCGCGCGCGCTCGGGTGGTGGCGGCACCGGCTCTGCGCGCAGCCGGCACCTCGCGGCGTTAATATCGGCCCCGCCCCGCTTTCTGGCCCCGCCCCAGGGGCCCCGCCCCGGATTGGCCCCGCCCCGGCCCCACCTGTCAGGCCTGCCAGCCGCCTGCCTCCCCTCCTGCGTTTCTGCAGCCCGCGCCCCTCCTGCCCCGACGTCCCAGCTGCCCGGCCCGGTGGGGTGACTCGCGGTCCCACCCTCCTGGGCGCCGGCACTTGCCTGCTAGCTGGCTGGCCCGGCCGAGGAATGCGCCGAAGCCGGCCCTGCCTGCGGTGACTCACCCCCTCTGGGAAGCCCCGGGAATCGCCGGGAGCCCTGGGATGGCCCGGGAGAGGACGGTAGAGCCCAGGACGCCACCCACTAGGCACCCCGAAATCTAACCCTGCCACTTCAGGGCTCCTGGAGCAGGAGGAACGGGCCCCTCGTTCCTCCCAAGTCCTAGCCATCCCGTCCCCCTCAGGGGCGCTTCCTGCAGCCACCCCAGGAGGTCTCCGGATTTGGCCCTGCCCGAATGGGCCTTATCTTGCCACCCAGGGGCTGCACTTGGAAGACCTTCCTCTGTGTTCTCTTCTGTAAAGCGGGGACAATGACTTTTATTAAATTAAGAAGCACATGACACCGGGGCAAGAACAGCACCCCGCAGCGCTGAGCGCCTGTGATTGGAGATGCTTGCCTTGCTCCCAGGGCCCTCTCGGGTCCCCCATGTCGGGGATGGACTCCTCAGGCCACGATCTTACAGTCCAGACTAGTGAGAGACGCAGGGAGAAGAGCAAAGCGCTCAAGTGTGGGGCGTTGGGGGTGGCCAGGAGGCGATGTGGGCCGTCTGGAGCAGCCTAGGGGCAAGGGTCAGAGGGGGCGGCTGAGTCATCGCCTTCCAACTGGACTGACGTCGCCGGTTTTATTTACCCCTTGCCTTTAAAGGGTTTAAGAGGAGCAGGAAGTGGACGCTGGCTCCTCTTGGGTTCCCAGGGGTGGGGGAAGGGCGTGCCGAGGGACCCCTGCGGGGCTAGGTGCCTGGGGCTGGTGGCTGGGCCTGGGTACAGCAAGGAAGCCCCACGCTGGGCGTAGGAGCCAGCCACCACTGCCTCGCCATCGGCCGGGCAGGTGCAAAATGAAAACGCAGGTCCCTTGATTCCAAATGCAGTGAAACTCCCGGACAGTGACAGCAGAGCATAAACCCGAGTCCTGGACCAACCCTACTCCACTCTCACTGTGTGCCCAGGCAAGCGCCTTGTCCTCCCCTGCCCCGCAGCATCACTGAGGAATAAAGACGGATGCAGGCTCTGCTGGGGCTTCTGGACCAGGCTGCCCAGGGTCCCTGAGTGGGTGAGGTATGGAAGGGCAGTGAGGCCAGGAATCTGATCTACGAAGGAGACAGCAGCATAGGGCCAGTGGTCAGAGTGGCCATCCCCTCCCGCTGCCAGAGGGTAGGTGGATGGGAAGAGAGCTCCCCTCAGGACCCCTGGCTGAGTGGTAGTGAGCTCCCTGTCACGACAGGCATCCTAGCCGGCTGCCTTTGCTGGGTGAGGGGCTGGAGGGAATGCAGACTCCCCTGTATCCTTTTCCCCAGCTGCCCAAGCCAGAGAACGGAGACAAGGGTCCCTCTGTTTCTGACCCTGAAGTCCAAGGGACAGTTGGTGTTCAAGCGCCAGGCACTGTGCCCAGCGCCCCGCCCACACCAGCCCAGAGAAGGCCACAGTGGCGGCTGCTCCAGCTGTCATACAGGTGAAGAAGCTGGGGAAAGTGCTGAGGGGAGGAGGAGGAGGAGGAGGTGGAGGAGGAGGAGGAGGAGGAAGGCTCCGGGACCAGGGGTAGGTGAGCAAGGCTGCTGCCAAGCCCTGCTGCTGTCAGGCAGCTGGGAACCCCTGGCCCAGGGCCTGGGGGGTCTGAGCCTGGGTCTGCTGCCCTCCTGGAGGGGGCTTCCTGCTCAGCCCAGGCCCCTCTCTGCTGCAGGGAGGGTGACAGCCCTGTGGGGCTCAGGAGGGAGGGCGGGCGAGGCCAGGCTGCCACCAACAGTCCCCACCTGGGGGGCCTGAGCCTCTCACCTACCTTTGGCTGGCCGCCATACCTGCAAGACATGGGGGGCTCTGGCTCGGCCAAGCTCTGTGACCCCGGGTGTAAGGGCTTCCCCTTGGTGACGTGATGCCCCTGGGGAATGGCTGCCCCATTTACTGACATGCGCGGAGCAGCAGCTATGGGCCAGGAAGGTACCCTGTCTCTGTCCCTGTGGGCATGGGGTACCTACTCCCCGGCTGTTGGCATGGGCGTGAGGGGAGCAAAGCTCTGACCCACAAACCCAAGGAAGGGTCTTCAGGAGCCCCAGGCCCTTGACAGCCAAGAGCCAGGCAGCCCCCCAGCCCAGCCTGGAGACTGCACCCTAGCTTCCTGCCATGTGCTTCCCCCTACCCAGGATTCATGGCCATGGGGTGCTGCAGAGGGAGGAGCACTAGCCACAGGGGGCAGCCAAGCCCCTGAGGCAGGCCAGTAAGGCCCTGCTCAGTGTCTGCCTGGGTGGCCTCTCTCCCCTATCATAGTCATCCATGAGGTGGGGGCTCAGAGAGGTAAACTGACCTAGCCAGTATTGCACAGCAGCCCGTGGGACCCACAGGAAACAGCCCCGCCCACGTGGCCTGAGGGAGCTGGGCTGCCCCATTAGTGGTTGCTTCTCACGGGGGTTCCTGCTGGGCTGAGCCTGGCCTTGGTGGCGTAAGTCAGTCAGCATCAGTCAGCATCAGTCAGCATCAGTCCTGGCCAAGTTTACTGATGGTTCCGGGGCAGCCACATCCGGTATTAACACGGAGCCTCGGCAGAGGGGCCCCGCCTCCAGGCACGCAGCAGCAAGGGAGACGGGGTCCCCAAACATCCGGCCTGGGACACTTGCTGTCCCATCCAGTGCTCTGGCCCTTTGGTACTGGGACCGAGCTGTGGGAGGCAGGCGCTCAGGCAGCAGGCTGGAATGGGGGCACCTCTCTGGAACTTGTGAGGTCACTTCCCCATGGTGACGTGGCTGGCCCCCCAGGCACTGGCCCAACCAGCCCGGCGAAGCGGCCAGGCTGTGAGGAAGCTATGCATCATCGGGCTGGCCAGGTGCCTTGGGGCTCGATACCACCTCTTCCTGTGGGCCATGTACTCACGGAGGCTGGAGGCCGCCTCCTCCCGGACACCCTCTGGGATTGCCAAGGCAGGCTTTGAGGACTGTCTGCCACCAAGCACATGATGGCAGCCCTTGGGCTCCGAGCCTGCTGTGGCAGGAGCTTGGGGAGGCTTCTAAAGTCAGCACCTGAGAGGCTCCTTGATGCCACTTGCCAACATGGCCCCTGGGCAGGGCCTGTGACTCAGGCCTTCCCTTGATCCCTCTCCTCCCAACCACAGCCTGAGAAAAGCGAGAGGCCCAGGGAGGAGGCCCGGTGGCCAGCCCCGCCTGGTTTCAGATGCTCCCTGTCAGCCTGGCCCTAGCCTCACAGGGCTGTGTCCTCTTGGTCCGTTTCCCTGAGCCCCTCGCTGGAGTCTGAAGGGGAGACCCTGCCTCTCAAGGTGCGGGGACCACCTGAGAAAACAGGCTGCTCCCCAGAACACCTCCCCTCTTGTCCCTGGAGAGACCGTCTCAGGCCCCTGCTTGGAAAGTCGCCATTGGCCCCTGGAACACAGTGAGATGGGCCTAGCTGGGAAATGACTCTGGAAGCAGGTGGCTTGTCATTATCCTAAAGGCTGGTCCCTGCGTGTGGCCGGAGAGAGCAGAATGTTGGCCCCCGGGTGCCTGGGCTGAGCCCAAGCTGAAGGGCACACGGCAGGGCACCCCTCTGCCTGGCAGGGGCTGGTGTCCCTGGGGCTGTGTGGATGGTGGGGTCAAGTGGATTCTGCAGAGCTGGGAAGCCAGAGCCAGACAGGCCAGGGGGCACCCAGGCTACCTGTCACCCTCAGAACAGGCAGGCAGAGCTATCTGGGCCACAGGCCACTTGGCTCCAGTGGCTTCATGAACAGAGAAGGGGATGGCAGCCGGGCCCTGGAGGCACTGGGCAGTCCTATCCCAGTGCAGATAGCATATCTGGACTTTTCATTTTTTCCCCCCAACCTGGTGGCCAAAAGTGAGTCCCTTCCCACAGTTTTTTTTTTTTTTTTGGTGGTACCTGGAGGTGAAACCCAGGGCCTCGCACATGCTTTACCAGTGCTGTACCACTGGGCTTCACCCCCAGACCATTTTTTAATTTTTTATTTTACATCAGGGTCTCCCTGAATTACGCAGGCTGCTCTGGCCTAGAACTTGCAACCCCCGTCTCCGCCTCCCGAGTCGCTGGGATCACAGACGTGGCCACTGCACCCAGCTCCCGATCTCTTCAAATATTTAGGGGGTGTCCCACGGCTGTCATCTCTCCTCATGTGCTTGTCTGAAAAGCCTCTATTGTGAGCTCAATGGTGGCCCCCAAAACACATGCCCACCTCTTAATCCCCAGAACCAACCCAGGAACGTGACCTTACGGCAGATGTGGTTAAGGGCCTGGGGAATAGCTCACCCATATTCTTTGGGTGGCCCTCAAAGTCATGTCAAACATCCTCCTAAGAGAGGTGCACTAGCTGGGCGAAGTGGCTCACGCCTATACTCCCAGCGACTCAGGAGGATGGAAAGTTTGAGGCCAGAGGCAGCCTGCATAACATTGGGAGACCCTGTCTCAAAATAATCAGTAAAATAAATGCACTGGAGCTGCAGCTCAGCAGTACAGCTCTTGCAAAGCATGCAAGCCAAGGCCCTGGGTTCAACCTCCTAGTACCATGTCCAAGGGTGGGGGGAGAAGGAGAGAAGGGAGAGGGAGGGAGGGAGGGGGGGTGAAAGAGAGAGAGAAAGAGAGAGG
>VMDO01009979.1:0-72500 GCA_007922755.1 Pedetes capensis | reverse complement strand
TTTAAAAATACAATTGCTCATAAGAGATAGATGGTTTAGGGCAGTTATGGAATCAGTGAAGGTTTCAAGGAGGTCACATATCAATGAGATTTGAACAAACAGCAGAGTCTGCTGGCCATACGACAGGACAAGAAAATATTCCAGACAGTGGCAGCAGTAGACACAAAGGCAGAAGAGAGCATGGAAGGAGAACATATTATAGCTCCATTGTGTGAGTTGTCAGTGGTGCTGGTACAAAGAGATTGGGGGAGTTGGAGGGGTTTAAGGTGGCCAGCCCAAGGCTGTTTGGGTGACTAGAGGCAAATCATAATGGGCTACTTAGTCACGCTAGCTTTCCATGAAGAAAAAGGTAAAACACTGAACAATGTTGAGGCTGCTAGAAGCATCATCATAGTATAAAAACTGGAAGGTGATGTGGAGGGAAGTGAAACTCATGATTGCCCAGAAAGGAAAATAATAATAGTTAACTAAATTATACAGCCCTCTGTACTAAGCATGTCCCTCGAATCATCTAATTGCTAAAGTGTATATCTCAATTATCTCCATTTTATAAATGGGACCACATGGCTTGCTCCCTCACCCCCTTTAGGTCTTAAGCAAATTTAAGTTCCCCACCCTCCCCCATTCCTTCTCTTCTTCTTCTTCTTCTTCTTTTTTTTTTTTTCTGTGTTCTCAAATCAATCTAATCTGTTTCACTTTCGAAATCTTGTTTAAAGATTTTCTCTCCCCCAGTAGGAATGAAAGCCCATAATAATAGGTTAATTTGAACTGATCATTTAATATGAAGCCCCAGTGCCTGGCACATGGTCAACTCTCAATACATACTTAAAAAACAAATAGATGAGAAAATCAAGCCTCATAAAGTAACTTGCGTATGATCATAAATTGCAGAACACTGATTCAATAACTCATGTTCTTAAACCTGTACAGGATTCCACCAGATGGAATACTGTAGGCAAGAGCTAAGTCCTCTCCTGGGACTAGGGCAGTGCGAAGAGAGAAGGGGGATAGAACTGCCTGGATGTGAGATGGATTGGTTGTAAACGGATGCTGAAAGGGCCCAATCCAGGATGATTTTGGTTTCCACATTTGGTAAATGACTAGTGGTTCAATTCTCCAGGAAAAACAATATAAAGGACTCCTGGTTTGAGCAGAGCGATGAAAGAGGAGGGCGTATCTATTCCACAATCCTTTTTTACTATCACCCAGGATTACTAAGAAATATTCATAATAAATATAAAACAGGTAAAGCCAAAGTGACCCCATCATCTTCACTGTGAGGCCCAGTGGGGGGATGGGAAGCGATAGGAAGACACGGAAAGTAGGGAAAAGTTCACAAAAGTGTATAAAGTAACTCAGAAGTTAATTTTAAAGGCAGATGCTAAAACCAGACAACAGGTTGTACCCACGTGTGCTCAGGACACAGTGGTATTTTCATCTTTTTCTGGACAGCGGCAGTCGGTTACAGAATGATGGTCATCAGTGTGGAAGAATGCATTGGCGCCCAAGTGTAAGGGAGCGGGAAGGCACGTTGTGCGCATCACACCACGCGGCCGCCCTTGGACTAGACTGAGGTCTGTTGATCAGGTACAGGAAGCTCGCGCCTTAAACGACTCCCAACCCCCAGCCAGGCGAGGAGCGGGGGTGGCCGCTCCTGTCTCTGCACACCCGCCTGGCCCCGCGAACTTACGGCCTCCGGCCCCCAGGCGGCGCTGTGGGCCGCTACTGGTAGTCGCGGCACTAGCAAGCCTGGTCTCCCTGGTGCGCATGCTCACCCTCGATAAGGGCTCGCTGGCTTTTTTTTTTTTTTTTTTTTTTTTTTTTTTTTCCGGGCGGCCCCGGCGGCTGCGTACTGGTTGTGGGATGGGAAGTGAAGCCCCAGCAAGCGGCTGCGGCGGGGCTGTGAGGAGCAGCCAGGGGGAGGAGGCGGCAGCGGCGAGTTGGTGAGCAGCTGGAGAGCGCGGAACACCTGCAGGCACGGGCGGCGGCCCCACCATGGCGATCCGCAAGAAGAGCAACAAGAACCCCCCGGTCTTGAGCCATGAATTCATCCTGCAGAATCACGCGGACATCGTCTCCTGTGTGGCGATGATATTCCTGCTGGGACTCATGTTCGAGGTGAGCCCGCCCCGCGCCCCAACTGCCCTCCCCGGCCTCCCATGCCCGGCCCGGGCTGCCGGCCTGGCCCCTCCGCCAGACCGCCGGCGGCTCGGACCCGGGAGGTGCGGCCCCGGCCCTGAGGTGCGGCCCTTTCGGTCAGCCCTCGCCGGCGGCAGCTGTCCACCGAGGCCCGCCCGGCCAAGCGCAGCCCCCACGGGCCTCGCTGCCGCCCGGGGGCGTGGGGCCGCCACGGCGCCCCCTCGCTGACCCCGCGCCCCCTCCCACCCGCCGCCCGGCGCAGTTCCTGGTTCCCGCGAAGGGTTACGTGGCAGCCGACGAGGGGCCGGCGGCGGGCGGCGGGCGGCGGGCGGCGGGTTGCGGGCGGGGGCGGCCCTTGAGTCGCCGAGCTGGCTCTGCCTGGTGGGCGGACTTGGGGGGCGGCCCACCCCGGCCGCTGGCGGCGTCCAGCCCGCGAGGGCTAGGGCAAAGCAGAGGCCAAGCCCCAGGGGGCCGCGCTGGCCCGCAGGCCACTAGCCCGGAGTGACAGGGGACCCCGGGTAGAGATTGGGGCGAGCGAGAAACTGTCGGAGCCCGGCCGCTCCTGCCCGCTTGGAGGGCGGGGACCGCTGGGCAGCAGCACGCCGAAAACACGCTCGTGGTTTTCATTCTTCACTTACAACCAGTTATCGAACTTTTTGCCCAGACGCTTGCTTTTGCCTTCTTAAGGAAATAAGGTCTGATCCACATAAATCGAGGTTCTGAACAGCTGTGCCGAGGAGTCGAGTGATTTCATTTCTTGAAGCAAAAGAGGATGAGAATGTCAGGAGTGTGTAAATTCTCTTCCCACATATCTAGTATTTTGATGACTTATTTAACAGCTGTTGAATGTGGGTAATAAACTTTGCAAGGTGAGCGTGTGACATTCTACGTTTTTTTCCTCGCTCCCCAGTACATACGCCCATTCCTTTTCTTTCCCTTTTTAACTTTTGTAGCCCCTGTCTTATAACATATACTGTTTATTTTATTGTTTTGTCTCTTCTTCCCCTAGCATGTAAGCTTAATGAAAGCCAAGATTTTTATTTTTTATTTTTTACTAGTTTTATTTCCAGTGCCTAAAAAAGTGCTTTAAAAATGAGTGAAATTAAGGATCCTTGAGAAGAATTAACAGAATGAAATTAGTAACCAAGAGATGAGTTGTTGGTTTTTTTTTTAATAGAGCCCATTTCGATTTTTTTAAGGTTATTAGCTAACATACTATTTTTACTTTATTTTTGCATCTCTTCTAATGGGCTTCTGTGAATCTAGATATTGATATTTTTTATTCTTGATAGTGTTGTGTATGGTTGAAATCATTACTTAAGAGATAGCAGTTATAGTTGGAGAGAAAGTAGAAGAGGAACTAACATATGTCACAAGCTTACTATTGACCCAAGTCCAAGACTCAGTTTTTCTACTTTTTATAAGGAAGTAAAAATTACCTGTATTAGTCTCTTCACAGCTTTAACTGCAAGGATCCTCCAGTATAATGTGTAGACCTCTGACAGTTTACAAAGTACTATGTGAATGTATGATATTAAAAATACAGAGTTGGGTGTAGCTCAATAGTAAAGTGCTTGCTTTGTTTACTTTCATGGTATTTTATTTTTTGGCAGTGCCAGGGATTGAACCTACCAGCCTTGAGCATGCTAGGCAAGTGCTCAACCACTGAGCTACACTCCCAGTTCCCACTGCTTGCTTTAGCACACACAAGGCCCGGCTTCAGTTACCAGCACCATACACACACACACACATACACACACGCGCGCATGCATGCACAAACTAAACACTTATACTCTTTGCTTTCTTGGTATTTATATATATACTCTCTCCTGTCATCCTGTCGATTTTGGAGGCAGAGGCAGGAAGATTGCAAATTTGAGACTAGCAGTACCCTTCATTTAGTGAGACCCTGACTCAAAATATAAGGTAAAAAATGGCCTGGAGGTGTAGCTCAGGGGTAAAGCACTCACAAAGCATGTTTGAGGCACTGGGTTCAACCTCTCAATACTGAGGAAAGAAAAAAAGAGAGAGAGAAAGGAAGGAAGGAAAAGAAAGAAGAAAAAGATTTTTATCTATGCACTATATGCAACAATTTTGTGTAATTTGTCATAACCCATCTCCACATGGTAAGAATTTCTGACTTTAGAAACATAATTTATTATGACCTGTAAGGCATACTTACAATGCTTTAATGAAATAGAATAGAAATCATAAATTCTGACACTTGGAAATGCTTTAACTTTGCTTTGGTGTGAACTATTTCACATTCTTCTACCAACTTTCCTAGAGAGATCCACTACCCATACCTTGCCTCTTATGTTAATGTTTTTTTAACAGTGAGTGGATTTTCACCTAGAATAATAAATAGAAGTTATTAAAATCACTTCAAAAAGAGTATTACTATGCTATACAAAAGGGGAAAGTTCATACAAGTCTCTTGTTTTGCTTACCATTATGTTAAAGTTTTAGGATTTGAAAGCATGTTGTCTGCATATTGACTGGGTGAGTTTTGCTGTTTGACTTTTGAAATAATTGCTGCTGAATCTCAGTTAATGTAATTACAGAATTACAGTATCTGTGCTGAAATAACAGAGAAGTTGATGCTTTTGCAGAACTGTTAAGTCTTTTGTGAAAGCATATTGTGGAAATATTAGAAGATTTTTTGGTGAAATTCAGGAAGAAATAGCATACTGTATTACTAACCAAAGTGAAGAAGCAATGTAAATATGCTATAAAAGTATGGATTCTGAAGCTAAAGGGATCTATGCTTAAGTTAGGGCATATCAGGGCTTTACTTTCCTTATCTGTAAAATGGGTCTTAGGGGTTACTCACAATTAAAGTAACCTAGTGTGATGTAGAATGCCTAGTTTAATGTTTGGTTTAAAAGAAGGTAACTATTATCCCTTGGAAATTCATCAACTTTGGAAAACAAATAGCATTTTTATATGAGAGAAGGGTCTAATAGCATCTAAAGAGATTACATATACTGAAAAAGTTGATAAGGACTCTGGTGAAAATCTAAAGAGTTTTATTTGCAGGAACTTTATATTATATAAAGGTGCTTATGACTTTTGAAGTCATTTTTTATGGTCAATATCTGTCCATAAACTACAAATATAATTAATAGCTTAGGGAAATTTTGAACAGTCAAAAGAAAGTAAGGATAGCTTTTTTGTTTTGTTTTGTTTTGTTTTGTTTGAGGTACTTGGGTGTTGAACCCAAGTCCTCCCACATACTTTACAAGAGCTCTACCACTGAGCTGTACCCTATCCTTTTTTTTTTTTTTTTTTTTTTTTTTTTTTTTTTTTTTTTTTTTTTTTTTTTTTTTTTTTTTTTTTTTTTTTTTTTTTTTTTTTTTTTTTTTTTTTTTTTTGAGATACGGTCTTTTGCAAGTTCCACAGGCTGCTTCTGGCCTCAAACTTACTGTCTTCTTGCCTCAGCTTCCCAAGTCACTGGGATTGGAGGCATGTGCCACCGTGCCTAGCTACTTGCGAAGCTTTCTTAAAGGGAATGTGTGAAAGGAGTAAAGAGGAAGGGGTTCACCAATATTTCCTTCTAGAAGGGAGTGACTTTCCAGGTAGACGATCAAGAATCTATAGATTACTACTGCATTACAAGTTTGGAGGATCTTTACAATTATGATGATTTTGGGACAGTTTAGGAGGTTTGTTTTATTTATTTTTATTTTTTTAATTTTTTTTCTCCCTTTATTAGTCAATGTTGGTGAGGTACAGAGTAATACAGCATTGGCTTTTTCTATTACACAACTATTACATCACTTTTGGTTACACTTTTATCAACTTACAAGGTTTTTATTTTTAAATGTGGTTTTTCTTTCTGTTGGTTTTTGTTGTTGTTGTTGATTGGTTGGTTTTTTGAGACAGAATCTCAGTATGTAGTCCAGGCTGGCCTCCAATCCATGATCCTGCTTCAACTTCCTGAGTGTGGGAACTATCAGCACACCTCATTGATGTGTGGCTTGTCTTAATGACATTTTCTTTCCTTTCCTCTCTCTCTCTCTCCTTCCCTTTTTAGAGAATTTAAAATTTTATATACATTGGTGGAGAAGTGGAATTTGACATTTAGAAATTGGTTCTATCTTTCAGGAACGCAGTCGGTATAATAATCATATCTTCCTCTAATAAGTGCAAAATAATTAACATTTCTATATAAGAAGAAAAGACACCAACCCCCAACTAGCAACCACTCAGAAAAATACTGTATTCCTTCACATACATAAAATTGGATAATTCATTAGTTTGTGGCAACCTACTTACACTGGGTCTGAATAAATTTCAGTTTTTCATGTAAATGGAGAGCAGTGGTATAAATGTCCAAAGCTATTATTAACTCTTACTACTTTTTACTTCTTAGAGCAATATATATTTCTGTAGCATGTTTGTATTCCAGACTGATGTATCTTACTATTCACTAATTGTAATATAATTTTTAACTAAATCAGTGGTGGTGAATGTGAAGCTTAGGATGCCTGGTTATGGCTAAGAGAATGACTGCTGATTTAATTTTTCTATAAATTTTTTGGCAGCATGTAGTTTGTATTTTTCCTCCTCTTATTCTGCTTAATGTCACATGCTAAACCAGCTGGAGGCCAGATTTTAATTTCATCTGGAAGCCTAGCATAAAAGGATAATCTAATTTTGTTGCTTTTAGAGTTTAGTACCAAATTTATCTTTGAAGAATTTCATTTGTTGTTTGTGAAAGACTCTTTAATACAAAGTTTTTTTAGCTGTGTTAGTGGTAACCTCATATTATAAACTGGAAACCGGAATGTGGAGGGTTGGAGAGGAGAGTAAGTGGGGGGTAGGAGAATGTGTGTGTGTGTTTACATGAAGTGTAAAAAAAGAGGTAAAAAGTAAATGAAGTTGAGTATTAATCAACTTTATTTCCACCCCAGTTCAGCAACTCACTTTAGTGGTGATATCCAAGAATTTTTTTTATTGCAGAGTCCTGATTTATTTCCAGGTCTTGAATTCCAGGATAGCAGAGTTCAACCACAGCCTACATGTGGCTCCTCATTCTGCTACTCATGTGTCAATTCTCTACCTAGTCCAAGCTTTTATGATACCTTGGCCCCTTTCCTTTCCTCTAGTATATAGCTCCCTCATTCCTTTGCTTTGCTTCCTGTAGACTTCAATCTGCTATATTAGCCACCCCCCATTATCCATAGGGAGTATGTTCTACAAACTTGAAACTGTATATATTACCTAGAGATAGATAGTCATATGTTTAATAAGTTAGATACAAGAGATTAATAATGACTAATAATAAAATAGAGCAATTAACTAAGTTATATGAATGTGGTTTTGCTCCCAAAATACTTGTTATCCTATTACACTGTACTTACCCTTCTTGTGATGATTGGAGATGAAGATGTGAGGTGAATGATGCAGGCATTAGCCTACGATATGAGTTGTTTGAACACAGGCACTCCCCTGACAGTTAATCTGATAACCAAGACAGCTGCTAACAGTTCAGTAGTATATACAGCATGGATACACTGGGCACAAATGATTTACTGCCTAGGCTAAATTCTCAAAAAAGGGAGGGAGAGACGGAGACAGAGAGACAGAGACAGAGATGTTGATTGAGAGATTAAGGGAGAAAGAAAAGGAAAGAAAATGTCATTAAGACAAGCCACACCTGAACTGGGCGTGATAAGGTGAAATGGCACAAGATTTCATCACCCTACTCAGAACAGTACACAGTTTAAAACTTATGTGTATTTCTGGTATTTTCCATTTAATATTTCAAACCCATGGGTAATTTAAATGATAGCAAGTGAATGCATGGACAAGGAGAGGACTACTGTACTCCTGCCCCTCAGCTTCCCAAGTGCTGGGATTACAGGAGTGTACCTCTGTTTCTGTCTTTTCCATGCCTCTCAATTCAGAGATTGCTGAGGGTACCAGAAAAAGTCATATACACATGCTATGATAGATAGTATTACAGGTCAGGTTTTTAATCTCAGACATTAATGACATCCAGTGATCTTTTTACTTTTCCTGGACAGCACCTTTCCCTTTGGAACTATATAAATACTCATGTAGCCCAAATCCCTATTATCCTTAACATGTGAAATTGTTTTCTTCTCCCCCATAAGGTAAGCAAGAGTTTATCAGATATAGATGTTTTCAGTCTCCTGTCTCATGCATTATAGGTTAAACATCCCTGACACCAGAAAACAAATTACTCCAAAATCCATAACTTTTTGAGCACCAACATGGCATCACAAGGGGGAAAATTCAACACCTAATCTCACATGACAGATTGTAGTCAAAACACAGGGCACTGAAAATATTTTTTAAAATTAACTTTGGGCTACTACTATGTGTATAAAGTGTATATGAAATATATATGAATTCCATATTTAGACTTGAGACCCACCCCCAGATATCTCATTGTGTATATGCAAATATTCCAAAATCCTAAAAAGTTTGAAATCTGAAATACTTTTGAGTCCAAGAATTTTGTTTTCTTCCCAGTCTAGGGGGAAGCATTCAAGAGGACTGTGTCCTCACAGTTGCATTCCCTACTGTATCTTTCCAGCATTTTCTCCTTTTTGTCCTGTGTGTTTAATTTTTCCATTTTCCCTAGTACCTTCCCTGTTGCACCTGCACAAAATCTATCTCTCCCATATTAAAACCATCACTCTTGACCTTGCATCTACCAGAAACCATCTTGTCCCTCTTATGTTCTTCAATCCACTGCAATTTGGCTTCTACTCTTAATACTTTGTTGACATCACTCAATCCCGGACCAATGATGACTTCTTAAATTATCCATTTCTGTTGCACTCTCCCTGCCCCATCTCTTTGGAAATTTTGACTTTGTTGACATGCTTCTTTTTGAAACAGTTCTCCTTGGTCTTAGGGATACTAGGCTCTCTTCCTTCTCTCTCTATCCATTTCTTCCTGGTTTAGGGAACTGTTAGTTAGTTTTCTGTTACTCTTAAGAAGTACCTGGGCTGGGGTTTAGCTGGTTAACTCAGTTGGTGGAATGCTGCTCTGCACTTTCTGAGGACCCAGGCATGATCCCCAGCACTGCAAAAATGAGAGAAGGATGTGGCAGTCCACTCCTGAAACAATCAGCCATTGAAAACCCTCTGAAGGTCATTATGAGTTGATGACACAACTTGATGGCAGCAAACAACAGCAAAGAAATACCCAAGATAATTAACTTAGAACAGGCTTATTTTGGCTCATAGTTCTGGAGGTTTCAGTCCATTGTCATCTGGTCCCATTGCTTTTGGGCCTATGATGCTATGGCTGTCATTAGATGCCATCAAGCCAGGTCTGACTCATAGCAACCTTACGTACAACAGAACGAATCACTCCCCGACACTGTGCCATGCCCAGCACTATGTCAGTGCTTCCTGGCTATTCATAGAGTTTTCAGTGACTGTTTTTTGGGATTGTTTCAGGAGTGGACTGCCAGGTCCTTCTCCCCTTTTTGAGGTGTGGGGGGTCGAACACAGAGCCTCAGAGAGCACAGAGAAGCACTCTACCAACTGAGCCAAACTCCAGGCCAGTCCTGTGATAAGGCAGTGTATAATGATGGTGAAATAAAAACCATTCACCTTGTGGCAGGAAAGCCATAGAGAGGGGGTGGAGAGAGAGGGAGGGAAAGACCAGGGTCCCACAACCCCTTTGAGGCCACACTCCCAGTGACCAGAAGACTTCCCACCAGGCTTTACCTCTTAAAGGTTCCACCACCTCCCTGTAGTACCATAGGCTGGGGACCAATCCTTTATCCCTTGGGCCTTTGAGGAACACTTATCCAAACCATAGCAGGGTTTTACATTTTGGCTCTTCCTATGCCCTCTCCACAGGTCTGGTGTCTTACTTCTTGACAAATACTATATACTTTACATATATATGATTTATAGACTTCCACAACTCAACTACTGTCTGTAAATTGTTGTTGTTGTTGTTGTTAGGTGCCATCGAGTCAGTATCCGACTCATAGTGACCCTCATAGGGTTTTCAATGGCTGACTGTTTTGGGATTGCCTTGGGAGTGGATTGCCAGGCCTTTCTCCCATTTTTGCGGTGCTGGGAATTGAACTCAGGACCTCAGAGACTACAAAGCAGCGCTCTACCCACTGAGCTAAATCCCAGCCTGTCTGTAAATAGAAACACTTAAATCTTTATCTGAGTTAAATTCTTCCTACTGAATTCTAGACCTAGCTAGGTTTTAGTTAACTGCAACTCTTTCCACCTGTATATCTCAGAAACCAGAGTTTGTCCAAAACTCAGTTTCTTCTCTTTTGCCTAAAACATGCTGTTTCTTGATTCCCCGTATTTATTAATAGTATTACTTTTCGCTTAGTTTCAGCTGTAAGTATCAATCATCCTTGGCTCTTTTTCTTTGGTTTACTAAGCCTTATTCTGCCTCATAACTGACTACTCTATCCCAATACCACTGCTTAATTCAGTCCTCATTATCTTTCATGTGATCTCTTGCAGAAGTCTTATATTTGGCTTGCATGCTTACTGTAATTGATATTTTATCTGGCATTTATTCAGTAATACTGATCCGTTGCCTAATATGTGCTAGGCCACATGCTAGGTTCTGAACATACTGTAACAAGCAGAAACATGGTCCTTGCTCTTATAGACGTACCTTTGTAATAGGTGAGGCAGAAGTTAATGTGTTCTGAAGAAAAGGAACACAGTTCTCTGAGATAATCTGACAAAGAAAGTGCTCTATTCTAGGAAGACAGGGGCCAGGATTTGGCTCAGAAGGCAGAATGCTGCTCTGTGCACTCTAAGACCCTGGTTTTGGTCCCCAACACCACAAAAATGGGAGAAAGACATGGCAATCCACTCCCCAAAGCAATCCTGAAACAGCCATTGAAAACCCTATAAATAGCAGAGAGGCACTGACAAAGTGCTGGGCATGGCACAGTGTCGGGGAGTGTTTCATTCTCTTGTGCGTAGGGTCTCTGTAAGTTGGACCTGATTCAATAGCACGTAACAACAACTAAGAAGACAGGGTAGGCTTCTTTGAAAAGATGTGATTGAACTCAGATGTGAAGGGGAAGGTCTTCCAACAGTGCAAGGATCCCATGGTGGGAGGAACTATAGGGGCCCAGGGGGCAGAAGAAAATGGTCTGAGGTGAGGCTATGGAGGCCAAGGAGAGGAATCAGACGATGGAGCATTGTATAGGCCATGTTACCCTAGAAAGATAGGAATTGAGTGAAAAATTTTTAGAAGATAGGGTGGGGAACATGATGACATAACTAGATCATTCTGGTTGTGGTGTGGAGAAGAACTGAGGGGGCTTGAGAAGACATTTAGTAAGCTATAACCAGTCTTTCTGAGAGCCATAAATGAACAGTCACCTCCTTAAAATCCTCCAGTCAGGTGGGTGTGGTGGCTCACACCTGTAATCCCAGCTACTTGGGAGGCAGAGGCAAGAGAAAAAGGGGTGAAGTGGGGGGCCAGAGGCAGCCTGCATAACTTACCCAGACCCTGTCTCAAGATAAAAAAATAACAAATGGTACAGCCCAATGGTAGAGCACTTGTGAAGTATGTGCAAAGCCCTGGGTTTAACCCCCAAGGAAAAAAAAACACCTCCTATCATTAAAATAAAATCTAACTTGCTCAGCTTAACAAACAAGGTGCTTTCAAAGGTACTGGATGATGTTTATAGGCTTTTCTACTGCCTTTCCCTGATGTCTGTTCCATGTCTGGCCTTGTATTTACTGCTGCTGTACCATGTTTCTCATCCCTGCACTACCCTGTTCATATCCCATTGTGAGCCCACAGAACTTCTATTTTCCAGCAATTCACAGCTCTGGCACTACCTTTTCTGAGAAATGCTTCCAGAACAGCCTTCACCATCTACCCCAGGGAACAACAAGGTTATCGTTTATTCTGATCTTGAGTACCCATCGTATATACTGTTGACACTGATTCTACAGTGTTACAACAATTTGCTTACCTGTCCTCCTGACCAACTGAACTTGTCATCAGGAATTATTTCATTCATCTTTGTTTGATCCTGTCTTATCTCACACTGTGCCTGGTGCCTATAAATGTTGAGTAAGGACTCCATTTTTCTATTTTGACCACTTTACTTTTACCAATAGTCAAGTCAGTTAGACATTTGTTGACCATGTAACTACACCAGGTGTGTGGGAGATTAACACATAGACCCTACATTTGATCCATTTTTCTTACATTATCTGTGCTTCCTATTATTTTATTTTATTAATTTACATTTAAATTTTTTCTTGATAGGAACTTTGTGTTCATTGTATAGTTCTCTTGTTTAGTGGAAGTACAGAGGCTGTCACTTTTGAAATCTTTAAGTTAGAGATGAATTACACAATCATGTAAATTGCAAAAGAATACTTAATTGAATTACTGTAACTCCCAGGCTCGAGTCTGGTGATCAGGAATTCCCATTGTGCCTGTCAGGGAGCCATAGGAACTTGGGTGCCTTGGTTCTCAAATTTGGGGACAGAATTTGTAAGGTTTTTGCCCCTCATCTGTTTGTTTGGGGAAGAGTCACAAATTGATCTTTTTCTTTCTTTCTTTTTACCTTTCTAGATAACAGCCAAAGCTTCCATCATTTTTGTTACTCTTCAGTATAATGTTACCCTCCCTGCAACAGGTAGGTAGTTTTTGATAAGAATTTTCTATTTAACTAGAAGTTCAATTAAACAAACTTGAAAATATTCATGAACACTAGGTTTTCTGCATTAACTTCACAAATCTCACCAATGTTTAGACTGAACATTATTTTAAGGATTTTTGTAATGTAAGATCTGATCTTTTTGGTTTATTTCATCCTACACGTGAAAACTGGTTTTATGTGTTTAATATTTTTATATGTTTTTATTAATAGGCTTGAAAAGAACTTTTTGTATTGCTTTCTCTTTTCTTGGTTCTTTCATAAGAAAATTCTAAGAAATAATATTTTAAATTTGTGTATTGTCATTGTTCAGTCAAGGCTTCTACAGGTACAATGTTGACATTTAGTTTTTCTGACCTGTAAGTTCTAGTTTGGACCTGGAATAACAATCCCTTTAGGCTTGCTCTCATTTTTTGTTTTGTTCTACATCTAGCATTTATTTTGATAGAATATCAGTAAACTCTAGGAATTACCGGGTAATCACATCCAAACTGTACTTTTAGTTTATATTTCAAAAAGTTTTATTGCTAAATTATGCTATGTGAAAACCAAGTTATGGGAAGTTGTCTGTAGTTGAATACAGTTGTATAATTAACTAGCATAAGTGAGATATAGGATAGTTGGTTAATAAAATATGAACATGTTGAGGCACTAAGCCTGCCCTCGGGTTTTCTGTTTTGAATGTAAGATCAAATATACAACATTGAATTTGGTTTTTGTTGATTTATATATATAGTTTTATAAATACTTGATTTAGTGACTTAAATATCAAGTTACTCAAACTACAGTATTGTTTTGACATTTTTTATATGGCAGAGAAGAATAAAACTTTTACCTAAAGAGTCCTCATAAACACAAAGAAAAGGAGCAATTATCAGCAATTCACAAGTATTTGATTAAGTTCTGTTTTGAAAAAGCAATTGTAAAGATTAAAAATTTTAAGTAGTAGTTGCTTTGTCTCTACTACTTATAGGTCAAAACCTAATCAAATAAAGGTCAAATCAGTTTTTCCATCAGAATCATAATACAGTATCTGACTTGGAAGTACAGATAGGAAGTTTCAAAAGTTCTTGAAATGACAGACAAATAGGCCAAGTATAACTTTATCGATATAATCTGTACCCATGAGATAATAACAGATTATTGACTGTGGCCTACTCCCCCATTTTTTGGTCTTTGATGGCTGTAACTAACATGTATCCAGTCATTGTAAGTAATTTCTGAATTTGGGTTTCTAGATTCCCTCTTCAGTTTTCATTGTTTCCTAAGACTCGAGATGTCCAGGAACAAATTACCTATGATGTTTTTATAGAACTTTTTTACTGAGTTAGTCTTTGTTTCCATAACTGTGTTATACTTAGTACTGTTTTTATAATCTTATGTATATTTTTGTGTATGTGTGTTCTTTTTGGCCTTCAGAAGAACAAGCTACTGAATCAGCATCCCTTTATTACTATGGTATCAAAGATTTGGCTACAGTTTTCTTCTACATGCTAGTGGCGATAATTATTCATGCCATAATTCAAGAGTATGTGTTGGATGTAAGTATGCAATCTAAGCACCAGCTCTCCATACAATAATAGTCATCTATTAAGTATCTTTTATAATTTATTCTTCATTACTAACAGATGTTTTCATTTTTAGAAAATTAACAGACGAATGCACTTCTCCAAAACAAAACACAGCAAGTTTAATGAATCTGGTCAGCTTAGTGCATTCTACCTTTTTGCTTGTGTTTGGGGCACATTCATTCTAATCTCTGTAAGTATGTTACAATTATTCCCCTTTCTCATCTAAGATTAGGAGCTCTATTAATAAGCTAGCATAAATTAAGAGTTTCAGTGATAAATCTGTTAGTTTTTATATAGCAGAAATTTTAAGCTGCTCACTGTTTGAGAAAGCCTTATGCAATTTTAGTCACTCTAGTTTTTATATCGTGTACTCATTTGCAGATATCTCTGTATTAGCTAGAATCGTAAGATGATAGTGATGGTCTTACTAGGTTACATGACCTGTGATGTTTCTAGTCATTTCCTTTTTCAAAAATAGTCTAGTTGTTTTCCAAACAACTTAAAATGTGTAACTTTTCAGGTAAGGTTATCACAGCCTTTAGTTGTATCATTCTAGCTAATGAAATGGCTGGGGTTTAACTCAGTTGGTAGAGTGCTTGCTTTGCACGCTCTGAGGCCCTGGGTTCAGTCCCCAGCATTGAAAAAAAAAAAAACTGGAGAAGAACCTAGCAGCCCACTCCCAAAACAATTTGGAAACAATCAGCCATTGAAAACCCTATGACTAACAGGGAAGCACTGACATAGTCCTGGGCATGGCACAGTGTCAGGAGTGTTTCATTCTGTTGTACATAGGGTCCTGTGAGTCAGACCTGACTCAGTGACACCTAACAACAACAACAACTGATGAGAAGAAGGAAGATAATATCAAGTCTTGATTTTTGTTTTTTTGTTTTGAGACAGGGTCTCACTCTGTAGCCCAGGCTGCCCTTGAATTGACAATCCTGCCTCAGCCTCCCAAGTGCTAGAATTATAAGCATGCATGACCACGCCTGGCTCAACTTTTGATATTGTTCTGTTATTGTTAGGTGCTGATGATTTCTGGAGTGGGCTGCCTGGTCCTTCTCCCTAGCCTACAATACCCAGTGTTCCCAGATAGTCTCCCATCCAAGGACTAACCAGGCCCAACCCTGCTTAGCCTCCAAGATCAGACAGGGTCAGACAACAAGCTGGTATGACTGTAGACAGCTTTAATATTAGTGATAACAGTTACCTTACTTACATGGCATCTCATGGTTTATATACTTTTGAGTTTATTGGACACCTAATTTTTTAATCACCACATTAGAGATAAGTAATAGTGAATTTTTCAGAATACAATACTTAATGTCAGTGGTGGATTGATTAGAGAGGTAGTGGTTGTTGATGTTATGTGCTCTCAAGTCCAACTTACAGCGACTTTATGTATAACAGGAAGAAACACTACCCAACACAGTGCCAGTCACGCAATCTTTTTCATGTCTGAGCCCATTGTTGCAGTCACTGTGTTTCTTCGAATTTTGAGTCATGCCACATCAGCAAATTGATGTCCTAAGGGCTCTACTCCATTCCTGTCATTCAGGTCAACTCTACTTTTAGGAGGCAACTCTTCCCCAGTTGTTTCTTAAATGCCTTCCAGCCTGGAATGCTTATTTTCTCTCACTATATTTGACAGTACTTGTCTGCTATGCAGAGGGTTTTCAATGGCTAATTGTTTCAGGAGTGGGCTGCCAGGGTCCTTCTGCCGAGTCTGTCTTAGTCTGGCAGCTCAGCTGAAACATGTCCACCATTCATGACTCTGCTGGTATCTGAGATACCAATAGTATAGTTTTCACCATCACAGCAACACACAAGGCCCTACAACACAACAAACTGACAGAAACGTGCAAGAATTAGAGAGGCAAATTATCTAATCAGGTAAGTTAAAAGTTAACTTTGCAGTCCACTACACACTCCATTTTACTCTGCAGTTTCAATAACACCTTATAGATAGCTGTAAATTTCAGTTAATAATCTCTTTTCAATTTTTTAAAAATCACAAAAGTGAGTTACACTTTTGTGGAAAATATTCTTGTTAATGTTAAGTCACTACAGCCAAGTGACATATACTATGCCTGTAATCCTAGTGACTTGGGAGGCAGAGGCAAGGAAGATCATGAGTTTGAGACCAGAGGCAGCCTGTGCAACTTAGCAAGACCCTGTCTCAAAAATAAAAAAGGGGTGGGTGCACAAGAGAGTAAGGGGGAATTTATCTGTGCAATATATAACGAAACATATATGGAAATGATACAATGAAATGCATGTCAGAATGAAACACATTAAGTTGTACATTAAAAATTTCTAATAAATAAATAAATACATAAAAATATGAAGGAGCTTGGAGTTGCAGCTCAGTGCTAGCGCATTTGCCTACCATGGCCTGAGGTCTTGGGTTCAGCCCTTGAAGTAAAAGTATTTTAGGTTTTGGAAGATCTTGGTTTGTTTTTATTTATTTTTGTTTTGTTTCATATATATATATATATATATATATATATATATATATATGTAGTAATTCTCACTGAATTTGGGTAGTATTTTATGGACATAATTACCTAAAATTTCGGAGCATTATGATCTTTCATCTCCTATCAGGCACAGCATCTTTTCCCGAAACTCTTCTCTGATTACCCAAGACAAAGTTCATCCCTGCCGTAGTTATTATACCTCTTTTACACACAGTTACTGTTTATTTCTTATGGTGGTTTGCATACATGTATTTTTTTTTACTCTACTGGATTAAAAGATATTTGTAGATCAGGAATTATGTTTTATTTTACTTTGTATCTCCTATTGCATTTCACTTTGCTAAAGTAAGCAGTTCAAACTGTATTGAAAATCACTAAAAAGTTTGACTTTAGTGTGTCCTTAGGAACCTGATATGTTGTTTGTTGTTATACTAAAATGTTTCCATTATATAAGCTAATTTTCATATGTTCTTTCTTAGGAAAACTACATCTCAGATCCAACTATCTTGTGGAGGGCATACCCCCATAATCTCATGACGTAAGTCATTTAGCAGGGTTTTTGGGGTAAGGGGCAAGTTGAGACAGGGTCTCATTATGTAGAGGAGGCTGGCCTTGAACTTGCCTTGATCCTCCTGCTTCAGCTTCCCAAGTGCTGGAATTACAGGCATTTTGACACCACACACAGCTAACAGGCCTTTCTTAATTAAGGATCATATCACAAGTAAGCAGAATTCAACCTTGCTGTCCTCTTCAGAACTTTAGGCAAATTTGTAAAATAGGTGATAGTATGTCTTGGCTGTCCCACTGCCATAAGAAAAACTTCCTGTGTACTTTTTTCATGTATATCTTCTCAACATCTTTGTTATTTTGAGACAGCTGATTTTAACAATAATGTTAATATAGTACTTTCTTATTTTCCCTTTCCCTCCTCCTTTGTCCTTTTCATGGCTCCACTTCTCCATACTTTTGTTCCTTTCCTCTTTATTTCATCTGTTTTCATTCCTTCCTTTCTTTCTTCTACTATAAATTTCTTGAGATTAGGGATTATTTCTTTTTCATCTTTCTAGCCTTCAAGTTTTCTATACAGTACCTCCAGGAGCTCAATGTTTATGAAGATGTTTGGCTAAATTACTCATTTTTCAAGTCTAGCTCTATCTAGTACCACTATTTCATATTAATTTTCCTTGCTACTTTGCCTATATTGCTCTTTTGCATCTTAAAATTTGTTGTTTTGGGTCATATTTTATGTAGTACCAATATATTATCTTGATTGTTCTGTAATCGTCTCATTTATGTAAGTTTTATATTGAGCCCATGCCCAGTAAGACTTTAGGTGCCTTAATAATAATGGGAAATATCTCATTTCGATTTTATATCCTTTACTTTGACAGGTTGATTGTAGGTCTTTGTCTCCTTGGCAGTACACTAAATACATTTTGATGTGGGAACTGGAGAAAAAGACGTGAAGGAAAGAAGGGAATAACATAGCCAGGCATATCTTTAAGTCCAGTCTACTGAGTCATTCTCTGATTTTAAAAAAAATCTATTAACTTGATGAACTTTTACAAAATGGGTTCATAAACATATTTATTTGGGACTGTATTTCCTGCCTAGAAATGACTTCAGATTGGCTTGTGTTTTCTATTTTACACTTCTGGAGAAGAGGGAGAAGAAAAAATAAAGAGGAATTGGAAGAGCTAGAGGCAAATAGTATAAAGAGGAGACTATAGAGTCTAGACTGATGATACATCTCCTGGGGAACCCTCTTATGCCTTCTTCCTCTCTTTAATTTTGGTTCTCCTTCCATTTATTTGTCTCTCCATGTTCCAGACAGTTAGAATTACAGTGTTTCCCTCAGGAAAAAAATGGGATTTTGAAATAAGGATCGTTGTGGTTTCGGGTGATTGTTAGTTTATGCATCTTCGCTTTGTGTCAGTCCCCTTTTTTAAAACGTATATTAATTGTACAAAATAACAGGTTACATTGTGCCAGTCTTTTTGCCCTTCTTGTTTCCCTGTTGATGATACTTTATAGATGTATAGGTTGATCATGTTCCTTGTGTTTTCAGGAGGTAGCATGACCTGCTGATCAGTGTTAATTAGCTACTAGACAAGAGGTTCTGGCTCTTCCCAGCTAGCTGGCATGTTAGCAGCTTTGCGTAGGTGATGTCTTTGCCTGTTGTTTCATCCAGGAAAGTTGACTGGTGAGGATATCCTAGGGAAATAGAGGATAGCAGCTGTTGAAGAGTTAGTTGTGCAGTAGAAGAAAGCAGCTATTGAAGAGTTATCCAGAGATACATAGAGTATTATATGAAATGATAACACAAAGATAGCTGCTTTGTATATCCTGATTTCTGGTATTTGTTTATTTTATTCTTTAAAAAAAATACTATGCTTTAAAAGATATTTTTTGCTTTTTTGTATTGTGCAGATTTCAAATGAAGTTTTTCTACATATCACAGTTGGCTTACTGGTTTCATGCTTTCCCCGAACTCTACTTCCAGAAAACCAAAAAAGTAAGCTGGGCTTTGGTACTTTTAAAACTTATTTTGCCATTTTTCTTTTCTTTTCTTTTCTTTTCTTTTCTTTTGAAAAATCTTTCTAAAGTTATATACTTACATCTTTGCCCTACGTCAACTCTTCCTTTGTCATTCTCCCACCTTCCAGCTTTCTGCAGAGACTAAAATCCTTAAGTATTTCTTTAAAAAGCTTTAGTCACTACTTTAACTTAGAGAAGGCTCTTTTACACTTGATATGCCAATAGTCCATTTTAAAATTATATTAGCAGGAATTTAAAATTTAAGCAAATTTTTAGAATATACTATTTTGTTTCATTTTATTGATACTCTTAGCAATTTATTTCACAAGTGAAAAAAAAAGGATTAGTCAGATTACAACTAACATTTCTATGTGTAAGTCCCAAAGCAAAGTTCAGTATTGACCAAAAAAAAAAATGTAAACCGTGGTTAAATATTCACCACGGAAGCCTTTCCTGAAATGGGTGGAGCATTCCCTTTTTAGCATGTCGGAAAGATGTTTGTTTAAACAAATAAGTAAGCTACTGGAACTCTGCAATATCCTCCTTTCTAGTTTTACCCTCAGCATTTCTGAAGCTAAGCTTCCATGGAATCACAAAAGTCCACTTTATTTATTTCCGTTTTAACTTTTTCCTCTGAAACCTATACTGGCTTCTCATTGCTCTAAACTAAAGCTGCTTACCTGTGCTCTAAGGGGCTCTCCTGTCTGTGCCATCTCTTCCCTGGTATCTCTTCCTTTTGCATCTCCTTATATTTCATTCACACTGATACTCTCTAATTTTATAATCCCAACACATCAATTCTTTGTCCTGGAATACCTTTTCCCTCTAATAAGTTAATCAAGTACCTTTATTCCTCTTTGGGGGGAGGAGGCAGATTATTAAAAAAAAAAAAAAAACTCTCAACACATTATATGCTATGTTGGATTTACTGCACATAATATCAAGTGAGGATAAATGGGTAAGGATATTATTTGGCCAGTGAGTCTGGGTTATGGATATATAAGAATTCATTTTATTCCTTGTCAGTTGTATGTGTATTTACATTTTTCTATATTTAAGACTTTTTTTCTCTAACTCCTTACTTTTAGAATCCTTCCTAAGTAAAGTATGACAGCCTGTCTAGTGACCAGTTTATCTCTGCCCTCCCAAAAGACACACACTTATTTTTTATATGCATCGCAAATAGTTAATTCATGGTACAGGCCTGGGATTGTCTGTATTTTATGTGTTCTGTGTGTCTGTTTTCATTGATGTCATCTGCTAGGGTTAGAAAAAATTGCCACATTAGAGGCCATATATGGCACACAAGTTCTTTTGATACTCTTTTTTTAATAAAGTAGAATGCTTTCCCAGTTAAGTTGATTATAAGGATTAGGATGAAGATCCTTATTTATTTTAAACATTTGACTTCGAACTGTCTTAAGGTAAAATGTAAATATTAGACCCATGGTTTCTAGTAGTCCTTCCATATTTAGTGAGCTCCTCATGTAAATCATAGGTATCCTAGAGCAGTATTGTCCACAATAGTAGCCACATTTAAATTAATTGATATTAAATAAAAATACAGTTCACTTTCTTGGTCTCTCTAGCCATATTTTAAGTGCCCATTAGCTATGTATGGCTAATATCTTACCATTTGGACAGAATTTCTCTCTCTCTCTCTCTCTCTCTCTCTCTCTCTCTCTCTCTCTCTCTTTCTCTCTGTTTTTTAAAACAGGATCTTGCTGTATAGCCCAGTCTGGCCTGGAATTTGTTATGTGGCCAAGGCTGGCCTTGAACTCTCAATCCTCCTGCATCAGCCTCCTAAGTGCTGGGATTGCAGGTGTATGCTACCACCTAGCTGAAGATTTATGGAACATTTTTCTGACTATGGAATGTTCTGTTGGGTGACACCACTGGGAGTATCATAGTTTCTTGATGTCTTAGTATCTTGACTGAAAAATTTTAAGCTTTCTTTAGGTATTTCTACACTAATGGGCATAATCCTCTTCATTTCATTATTAATCCATGTCTATATTTTACTCACTGACCCTGGTAAGTAAAAGGAAACATTTCAAAATAATTGTTCATTTTAGCTCCTGAAGCTTTTTTCTTATCAGTTCCTGCCAGATGGCATTTCTCCAGAAATGCAATCTAATTTTTGTAGAATAATTTGCATAACTTAGAACTTAACTGAAACTATTTTTAACACCTACATGTGACAGTTGAAAGTAACTGTTTCAAGTAATTAACATAATTTGAAAGTAACAGCTGCATATGTGTTAAACAGTTTCTTAAAATTTACTCTATGAAAATTATTTTTGGAAGAACTCTTTACTGGAAGAAACTAGTACAGTGATTGTTTTGAAGAGGTCCTACAGACAAATGAAGAAAGGAAGGAACACTGTTAGGAGCAATTCAAGAAGTATGTTAGTCACAAATAATTTAGTTTCTTTTAAGGAGAAAATTTAAAACACATATATTATGTACACTTCAGTATAAACAGTTTTTCATTTTGTCCATGAGAAGATTCAGAATATCATTTCTTCAGTGCTATGGCATGCACCGATAGTCCCAGTTGCTCAGGAGACAGAGGCGGGAGGATTGCTTGAGCCCAGGAGCTCAAGGTCAGCATGGGCAACATAGTAAAAGACCTTATTTCAAAATTAAAAAATTAATAATTTCCTAGCTAGCTTGGATATATATGAGCTTCTAGGGAAGTCACAAAATAGCCAAATGTTTTATTTCTAATATTCAAATTTTCTTTGCTTATACATAATTGTATATCATAAAGTATTAAATTAGAAATGAATTTTTTACACTGCAATGCCATGAAGGGGCTGGGATTTAGCTCAGTTGGTAGAGCGCTGCACTGCAGTCTCTGAGGTCCCGAGTTCAATTCCCAGCACCACAAAAATGGGAGAAGGGCCTGGCAATCCACTCCCAAGGTAATCCCAAAACAGCCATTGAAAACCCTATGAGGGTCGCTGTGAGTCAGATACCAGCTCGACAGCACCTATCAACAACATGTCACGAAAGTTACAAGTTATGATAAGTCACTCTTTTCATAGGTAACTGTAGTGTTCCTCTCACTCATTCATGACTAGAGCCACGTTTTGAATCATCTAACAAAAGTTTTCCAGATTCCATCTTGTACATGTCTTACTGATCCCTCATTAGACCTGAATAAGCATTGTAAAATGGCACTGATAGAAGTTTTTCAAGCTTGTGTGCCTCCCCCAAACATTTATTTATGGCTCAAAACAATCAATATAGATCCTGGAATATGAGAACTTTGTAAGAATTAAACTATAATGGCTCCATCTTGGGCTTAGGGGAAGATCTTTGACTAGGATTTGGACATATATTTGATAGTTTGTGGTAAAGTTTGTTTTTAGTGTAGTATTGTCAAGAAATGTATTTTCTTATAAAAATAGAAATTACCTAAAATTATCCTTTTTCATAAAAAGGTGTTTGAATAATAAGTAAATGTCACTTGAAATCGTTTGTGATTTTGAATTTATGATTTAAGTGTACTATACGTATTAGATTTTCCATGAAAAATGAGATCATCTGAATTGTAGTTTATTCCATGATTTCATCCTTGTGTAAGCTCCTTGGACATTAGCATTAAGGATATACAAGAATTTGGAACCTGATGTGGTGGTGTTGGCCTATAATCCCAGTGACTTGGGGGTGGGGCCAGGAGGATAATGAGTTTGTGGCCAAATGCAGCCTGCATAACTTAGCAAGACCTTGACTCAAAGTAAAAAAAAAAATTTTTTTGCATGAGCTGAGGGTGCAACCCAGTGGTAGAGCGCTTGTAAATTATGTTTGATGCCCTGGGTTCAACCCCCTAATTACCACCAGAAAAAAAGGGAACATTTCTAATAACTTATATTCTTTATATATAGTTTTTCCATTCAAGTATTTAAAAAAATTACTAATCTTAAACAAAACCTCATTTTGGTTTCTGGTAGAAAAATTTAATTTACATAACAAAATCATAGGATGGCATATGGAAATGTGTTAAGAAACCAAAATAGCTTTTGCTCAGCCACTTTTATATTCATCTGTATTTTTTAGAGCAGTGATGAGCCATGTTTGCATAGCTTGCTGACTCTCCTATTGAAATCTGTGTGGGACCAAGGCCTTGATTTCCTGAACTTCCTCTGGGAGGACCAGATTTCACCCAGGCTCCTTGGTTCTCTCCTATTTCCCACACCCGGTGTAAACTTGTAGGCCTCAGACATCATGGTACTAGGCAAGGATTTTGTTGTCAACCTGAGACACTTAAGCATGGAGCCATTGGGGCTTAATCCTTTGGGGATTGGAGGACATTGGGGGAGTTTTACCCAGAACATGATGCTAAAAACAGCTAGTTTTTAGAGAACATTTCTCATTTAAAAAGTCATGAAGGGACAGGCATGTTACCACATTCCTATAATCCCTGAAGCTCAAGAGACTGAGGCAAGAAGATTGCAGGTTCAAAGCCAAGGGCAGCCTGTGTAATTTAGAGACACTCTAATTCGAAAAAAAAAAAAAAAGAAATGAAAAGAAAAAAAGAAATAGGCTGGGGTTGCAGCACATACTTGTCTGAGGCCCTAGGTTCAACCCCCAGGTACTGCAAAAAAGAAAAAAAGGAAAATCATGGTGTACCACTTCCACTACTGTTGTACTTAATCATATGAGGATTCCTTTATCTAGGTTTTGTGTTCTCCAGTTAACCACAGTCCTCACCACTGTGGTTGTGGTCAGGCACACCTTTATCATTTTGAGGTTGGGTTTTTTTTTTTTTGGTATTATTATTGTAGTTCTTATCACTATTATGCAGGGAGATGAACTAACTTGCTAGTAAGTGGCAGAACTTACCAGCTACTCATTTTCATACTGATTTATTTTTACTTTTTCTGTGATAAGTTTTGAGTGTACAAATATTACTTAACTGTCTATTTCTAAACAGCTGAAGGGACTGTTAGTTAGAAAAAGGTTTCTTGATACTTCTGTCTTTTTGAAAACTTTAGGTGTTACTTCAAACACTTACACATTTGATGCTTGTGAGAATCGAAGATGGTAATGGCATTTACCTCCATCATTATTGACTCAGTTGATGAACTACCAAAAAGGCAGGGCTAAGATGCAAGGCGAATCGGAATTTAGGAAAGAAGCGCTATGGGTCTTTTCCTTGCTTGTGCCAAGCACACCCATACCCTACCTAATTGGGTTGAGATTTAAAGGCAAGAGATCAGAGAAATGGAATGGCCTTTTGGAGTGTATGTTAGTAATTTATAATAGTGTTTTTAGATTTGTCAAACAGGAAAAAGATAAGCAGCTTAGATTCTTCTCTGCAAAACAAGTGTGTATTTTTAAAACTAATTTGGGTTTCTTTAAAATTAATATTCTTAATGTTACGTCTCTATAAAATAGTTTTACCAGCAAATTAGTTTCTTGAATTAACTTACAAAAGGTTTTTTGTTTTGTTTTTGCAGTAGTTGGGGGGTTGAACCCAGGGCCTTGTGTATGCTAGGCAAGTGCTTTACCACTGAGGTGCACCCCAGCCCCTTATTTTATTTTGAGATAGGATCTCACTGAGTTGACTCGAACTTGAGATCCTCCTGCCTCAGCATCCTGAATTCTGGGATTAGAGGCATCCACCATGGTGCCAGACTACTTGTACAAGTTTTCGCTTGATGAAATGAGTTCAATCAGCTGTTCAAAAACTAAACCGCTTCCCTTGTAAGTATCAAGGGTTCTCTTGTTCTTTTTTCTCATCAGAAATTTGAAGCATTGATTAACACATCTGAAGGTATATAGCAGTGATTTCCATACTCAGTCATTTACATGGTACCTCCTAGTTTACTCTATTCACATACTACTAATTCACACTTAGTCTATACAGTAATACTCAGTACATTTTAATTAGAAGGATCTATTAAATAACTAGGTATTTTATTTAATACTTAAATAAATGTATGTATACTACCTGAAATCATTTGGTGCCATACCAATGACAAAGACAACACATGGTGAGAAGCACTGGTGTAGCACATACATGGTGGTATTAACTTTATATCTATAGTATATTTGATTACATTGATACCACTACAAGACATTAACTTTGAAATTATTCTAGCAGGAGAAAAAAAAGGTTCCATGGTGGTTGAACTTTCAGTATGTTATCACGACACCTTGTCTCCCTCTCTGTTGTTTTATAAGGAGAAATATCTCATTGGAAGTATAAAAAGTGGAGGGGATCTTAAGACCACTTTATATTCAGAGACATTTCTCTCTTCTGGTGGAAGACCTACTGTAAACTTCATGTTATGTCTTGGGAATTTTCCTGAAGATCCCAAAATAACATATGTGTCACTATTCAGACTATCTTACACTGTACCTTTCTAACATTTGATCTTTGTGTCATTCTTGCAAAAGAAGAGTTTTCCATTTTGAAATTGAATTCATAAAATCTCTGCTCTTTCTCAGAAGATTTGGGGAAGTAGCCTCTGCTGAAATGTGCAGGGAAAAATGAAGGACCAGCAGAGCCCTGTGCTGAGCTACACTAGGTACAGGAGATAGTTACGAGATTCAAGAGAAATATAGTTCAGTCTGCCAGCGGCAGCCCACCATGTTAATCATTTTAGTTAGTAGCTGCTGTACATGAGTAGTACTAACGAGGCTAGTAGAAGCAAGCCTTTTTAACAGTGTAAACCAGGAAGAATAGAAATCAGGTAGAGGTCTTTTATCAATTGAGTGCTTATTAAGCAATTTTTTACAAAGCACTATTTCTGAGATAACCCAACAAACACTGTCAGCTAGGGACTGTGAGTGAAAATAAGCAAAAGTAAAATCTAGATACTTGGATTTAACAGTTATTGAGGAGAAAGTATCCAGCTGTACCTGGCAATCAGGGAGTTTAAGCATTTTAGGTGAAAAAAGCATTTCACTGCTAATAACCATAGCAGTTTTAATATTGAGTATCACATCCCCAGCATTTAACTGTGGTTATTAATAGTGTCATTTAATAAATGTCCATTATAAAAAAGAGCCATAGCACTGAAAGGGATTTTGAATTCATCTATTGAAGCAAACCAAAGTATTCACATTTTACAGATGAGATTGCTAAAGCCAAGAAGGTTAAAAGACTTGGTAAAGCCACGTAGCTTACTGAGAATGAGAAACTGGGGTGTGCGGGGTTCAGAATAGTCTTTAGATCTCTTTCTTTATAGTACATTTTTCACTCTACCACACTGCTCTTAAAGAAGTGTTTTAACATGTTTTAATCTATACTGTATTCTATTTGCAGGAGGATATGCCTCGTCAGCTTGTCTATATTGGTCTTTACCTCTTTCACATTGCTGGAGCCTATCTTTTGAAGTGAGTTGGAATTTTGTTTGCGTGTGTAAGTTGACTGGGCAGATAGTATGCTAAATTACCTTAATTGATAATTTTTCCATTTTATGTGTTCTTTCAACAGCTTGAATCATCTAGGACTTGTTCTTCTGGTGCTGCATTATTTTGTAGAATTTCTTTTCCATATTTCCCGCCTGTTTTATTTTAGTGATGAAAAGTATCAGAAAGGGTAAGATATTTGTCACTTTCTCTTGTCTATTAGGTATTTGAAGTCAGTGCCTAGACTGTCAAAGCCTATGACCTTGGCAATTATAATACTGCTTTTTAAGCTGTTAGTAGCAGCTTTAAATAAAATGAAACTATTTAGCAATATTCAGATTTGGTATTTTAATCTTTAGAATTGAATCTTTCTCAGATAGTGTGTTAAAACTTACAATATTGGGGGATTTATTCATCTACTTTTCCTGCTTTGTTTATTGAATGTTTTTCTTTTGGGAAAAGGAGTGATAGAGAAGTAAACTTTCAGAAGAAAATGAAAGAATAGATAATACAGCCTTAAAGATAGTAAAAGATTTTCATGGAAAAAAAATTGGGCTGAATAGAAAAATTGGAAGGGCATAACTTATAAAGTGTGGAAAGTCTTTAAAGAAAAAAACTAGAACTAGTACTCTAAAGTGGGAATTGGACATCCTGTTCTTTACAGCACAGCTTTTGTTTTGTTTGTCCAGCATTTTTCAGAGTCATTCTGTACATCAGTAGTTTTGAGGAACATTAATAATATTTATACCAAAAAATGAGTTAAAACAAAAAATATAATAGATTTCTCTATTGGAGTTCTTAGAAACTTAAATAGGCTAATATGTGTTATATATCGCCAAGAGTATAATATAATATGTAGTATTTCTCATACATATGACAGCAGAAGTCTTTTTTGCGAATAATACATGCTGTTTCAGTATGCATTTTCCTTAGTAGGAATCTAGTTTCTAATAGAATCTTTTCTTGCCTTGCAATTTTATGAATTTGACTTGCCACATTTTTCTTACAGATTTTCTCTCTGGGCAGTTCTTTTTGTTTTGGGACGACTTCTGACCTTAATTCTTTCAGTACTCACTGTTGGTTTTGGCCTCGCAAGAGCAGAGAATCAAAAGCTAGATTTCAGTGCTGGGAACTTCAATGTATTGGCTGTTAGGTATTGTACATTTAATGTTTTCCTTTGGTACTGCTGTATTTAATAAGTTACCTGTTTCTTTATGATTTGAATCATCTAAAAGGTAAAGGGATAAGTATGGGGGTTGGGGAAAATACTCATTTGATTTGATCTCATACCTGTTGTGGTTTTATTTCTCTATCAAAGTCCTAAAGCCTTTATTTAACTTTAAAATAAATTATTACTAGAATGATTGTTTACTAACATGATCTTGTCAACAAAGTGAAGATTTTAGGACTCAGTTATCACTATCAAAGCAGGGTAGAATACTTTAATTTAGTGGCATTATATTCATGCATTCTAATTCTTTTGTTTATTTTGTAATATTTTTCAGAATCGCAGTTCTGGCATCCATTTGCATTACCCAAGCATTCATGATGTGGAAGTTCATTAATTTTCAGCTTCGGAGGTGGAGGGAACACTCTACTTTTCAGGCACCACCTGTGAGGAAGAAACCAACAGTGACTAAAGGCAGGTCTTCTAGAAAAGGAACAGGTTGGTATTCAGTAAGCATTGAAAAACTCATGGATGTAAAAAACATTTACAAAATTGGTGATGGGATCTTACTTATTTTCAAATCTTATAAAGAAAACTTTATTCTACTTTTTAACAAAATTGGAGGCAATGTGATCTTCCTCTGTTCCAGAGTTTGGTGATTCCTTAGGCTAGAGGAGTCAGTTCCACCCCTCAAAAGCTGTTCACTAAGTTTTCCTCTCTCAGGTCTTCCATGTTTGGTCACTTTAAACCATTATAGAGCAATATATACAGGCAGATTTAGTGACTAGCTAAGCTAGATGATATTGTATGTTGTCAAGCATCTTGTTCACATTTTAAAAACAACTATAATCCCTTCTCATCTGCCTTGTAGTACCAAGTGGAACAACTTTAAAAAAAAAAATAACTTCTGATTGTTTGATCCTTTCCTTTGTCTTTAAACCTACATTTAACCTCTTTTTTCTTTTTGGCTTTTGAGTGAAATCACATTGACACTGCAACGAATATTTTCAATGTGTATATGATGCTCTGCTTTGAACTGTAACACAGGGAGTTCTAGTTTTAAAAATATATCAACTCTGATTTGCTCCTTGTAAGTCTTGATAGGTGATTATTTATGTCCTCCATGTTTGTCTTAGCAGTTCTTGGCCCTTTACATTTGGCTCATTTCTACCAAAAAAAACTTGCTGAGATACTAGATTGAAATTATATCAAATCTGTAAATCAGTTTAGGAATAACTGAGTATTTCAACCCATCAATATCATATATGCATGTATGTATTTTTAAATTTCAGTTATATATGTATCGGGTTTTTGTTGTGTTGTTTTGTTTTTTTGGTTTCTTCGTTTTGTTTTGTTTTGTTTTTACAGTATTTGGGGATTGAACCTAGAGATTCCACCACTGAGTTGCACTCCAGCTCCTGCTTTTTATTTTTTGATTTTGAGGCAGGGTCTAGCAAAGTTGCACAGGCTGCCTCTGGCCTCAAACTCACAATCCTCCTGCTTCAGCCTTCTGAGTTACTGGGATTACAGGCATGTGCCACAGTGCCCAAATGAATAGTAATTTTTTTTAATAACAGCTTTATTGGGGTAAAATTCCCACATCACAAAGTTACCTTTAAAGTATACATTTCTGTCATTTTTTGAATATAATCACAAAGTTGTCTGAACCACCATCTAATTCCAGAACATTTTTACCATCTCAAAAACAAAGCCCCATGCACATTAGCAGTTACTCCCCAAACTCTTCTTCCTCTTGCCTTTGGAAACCACTAATCTGTTTTCTCTCAATGGATTTGGCCTTTTCTGGACATTTCCTATAACCAGAACAACACATGTTTGGAGAGTTTTGGTTGTGGTTGCTTTTTGTTGTATGTTTTTGTTTTTCAGTTTTTCAGTGTTTTCCTTTACAATGTGAGGGATCAAACCCAGGGCCTCACTCATGCTATGCAAGCACTATACCACTGCATTACACCTCCACCCTATTTGTGATTTTTCATGAAAGTATATTCAGTTTTGTCAGTTGCTGTTTTTTGGGGGTTTTTTTTTTGTTTCTTATTTCTGTATCTGTTGAGACAGTTGTGGTTTTTGTCCTTTTTTTCTCTTAATATTGTAAGTTAAATTTTTTGCTTTTCAGGAGTTAAAACAACATTGCATTCCTGAGATAAATCTCACTGGGTCATAGTGTGTAGCCCTTTATATATGTTGTCAGATTTGGTTTGCTTATATTTTGTTCAGGATTTTTGTGTTGTTATTCTTAAAAGATATTGGCATGGGATTTTTTTTTTAATGTCTGGTTTTGGTATCAAGGAAATACTGGCCTCAAACTAACTTGGGCAGTGTTTCCTCCTTTATTTTTTGAAAGAGTACTTGAAGGCAGTATTTTTTAGTTTTCAGTATAGAGATCACATTTATTTTTCATTAAATTTATTTTCAGGTATTTCTAAGCTAATATATATGCTATCAAAAAAGTTTTAATTATTATTGTATAGAAACACTATTGCTTTTCCTTATGATACTATCCTTGTATTAACAAACCTTCCTACATGAATTCTTCCTACATTGATTCTGAAGTTTATACTGAAATACACAATCCCATTGTCTGCAAATGTTATATTTTCCTTTCCTTTTGCTGTATTATACTAGCTAGGACCACACCATAACATTATGCAGAAGGAATGAGACCTGCTTGTTCTATTCATTGTATAAAGGCGAGAGCTTTCAGTGTTTCACCAATAAGAATGTTTTGGAGCTGAGAGTATAGCTTAATGACAGAGCACATCGCATGCTCAAGCCCTAGGTTTGATCCCCAGCTCCACAAAAAAATAAAGAATATTTTGTTGATGCCTTTTATTCTATTATGCGAGTTCTTTTCTGTGTCTCATTTGCTATGAGTTTTTGTCATGAGTGGATGTGGAATTTTAAGAAATGCTTTTCTGCAGCTATTTAGATAATCATGCATACAATTTCTCTATATTCTCTTAATACAGTGAATTACATTGGCTTTCAAATGTAAATCTAATCTAGCATTCCTGGCACACACCCAAAGTGGTGGTGATGATACATCACTTTTGCTGGGTTGGTTTTTAAATATTTAGTAGGATTTTTACATCTGTGTTCATGTAAAAGATGAGCCCACAATTAGCCTTTTTTGTACTATCCTTGTCAAGTTTTACTATGAAAGTTATGTTAGCCTTATAAAAAGCATTGGGCAGATATGTCCTTTGTGCAGTATCAACATTATTTCTTCTCTAAATATTTGGAAGATTTCACCAGTAATGCCATCTTTAGGGAAAGGTCAACTACAGATTACATACTTTTTAAAAGCTAGATAGTATTCAGGTTTTTTTAACTTCTTATTGTCTCTTGGTAAATTATGTTCTTCATGGAATTTGTCTATTTTGGATAAATTTGCAGATTTATTGGCATAAGATTATACTCCTCTTATCATTGCCTATAGATCAGCAGTGATTTTTCATTTTTCATATACTATGTTAAAATTTTATGCTTTTTCTCTTTTTCTGTTCGCATCCAAAACCAACATTTGAGGGCTGTAGCCCAGCCAAGTGATAGAGCCCTTACCTAGCATAAGGCTCTGGCTTCAATCTCAAGCACCATAAAAAAAAAAGAAAGTGTCTTTTTGTGGCTGGTTTTTCTTAGTTGTATCTTTTCCAAGTCATTGATTTCTGCTCTTCCCTTTCTTTGGATCTCATTTGTTGTATTGTTTGTGCTTTACCTTCTTGAGGTGGATCTTTAGATCATTGATTTTCATTTTTCCTTGTGCATTCAATTAAGGGACAAACTTTCCCCCTCAGCACTGCTTTGGTTGTACTTTACAAATTTTGGTCTGTCGTTAGCATTAATCAGCTCAAAATATTTTATAATTCAAATTGTGATTTCATCTTTGAACCATAAATTTTTTATGTGCTTTGTTTGATTTACAAATATTTGGCCATAATACTTTTCTTTTTGCTATTGATTTCTAACTTTGTTTTCCTTTCCCCCCCGCCCCCACCTTTATTAGTATGGGCTGGGATTTAGCTCAGTTGGTAGAGCGCTGCACTGCAGTCTCTGAGGTCCCAAGTTCAATTCCCAGCACCGCAAAAATGGGAGAAGGGCCTGGCAATCCACTCCCAAGGCAATCCCGAAACAGCCATTGAAAACCCTATGAGGGTCGCTATGAGTCAGATTACCGACTCGACGGCACCTAACAACAACAACCTTTATTAAAAATGATGATGGGGTATAGAATAATACAGCAATGGGTTTTTCCATTATGGATCCTTTACATCACTTCTAGCAACACTTTCATCAACCCAGAAAGGTTATGGAGCCTCATGACTAGTTTGTAGTTAAACTCTGATACTTATTTGTGTTATCTTCCCCTATTTTTCCAACATACTCATGAAGTTGTGCTATTTACGTTGAGATTGACCTCTCCCCTTCATCCCTCCACATTGATGCTCCTCCCCATTCCATCTTCTCCAATCTTCACCCCCCCCATAGATCCCTCCTTCCTTCTTTCCACATCTTAAATTGTCCCTTCTACACTTGGTTTAATTGTACATTTTTTTATATTTGAATTTATGTATAGGATTTTTTCCTTCCTTTAAATATGACTCAGTACCCACATTCTGAGTGAGAACATAAGGTATTTCTCTTTTTGGGCTTGTGTTCGTTCGCTTAAGATGATGTTCTCCAATTCCATCCATTTTGCTGCAAATAACATTTTTTCATTTTTTTAATTGCTGAGTAATGTTCCATTGTGTATATGTACCATAATTTTTTATACATTCTTCTGTTGATGGGCACCTTGGTTGATTCCATATCCTTGCTATTGTGAAAAGTGCTGCAGAGAATATGGAGATGCATGTGTGTATGTGGTATGATGACTTGTCTCTCTTTGGGTATATTCCCAGTACTGGTATAACAGGGTCGCATGACAGTTCTATTTTTAGTTTTCTAAAGTATTTCCATATTTATTTCCAAAATGGTTAAACCAATTTACAGCCCCACCAACAGTGTAAGAGGGTTCCCTTTTCTCCACAACCCTGCCGGCTTGATTTCTAACATAATTCCAGTGTGATTAAAGAACATTCTCCTAATGATTTCAGTTCCATAAAATTTGTTGAGACTTTGATTACAGTACAGCCTATGTCCAATTTTCATTAATGTTTCTTTTGTACCTTAAAAGGATATGTGTTCTGCAGTTGTTGGGTGTCAGGTCACATTTGTTATGTTCAGTATTTTTTATCTTTACTGATTTAGTGGGGGAGTTCTCTCTGTTGCTGCAAAATTTATGTTAAAATAATCATACTGGGATTGCAAAACTGACCATTTCTCTTTGTAGTTTTGTTAGTTTTTACTTTACATACTTTGAAGACACGTTATTAGGTACATCAAAATTTAGGACTGTTTGGTCTTCCTCTTGAAAATGTTCTTTTTTCATTATCAAATGAGCAATTTGTCTGAATTAATTATAGTTACACCAGCTTCCTTGTGGTAAGACATTATCATGGCATACCTTTTTCTGTATTTTTCACTTCAGACTTTTCCTTCTCTTTATATAAAAATTGTAGCTCTTGTAAACAACATATAATGGTACTTTGTTTTTTCATCCAATCTGATCACTATCTTTGTATTGTAGCACTTATACTAATAGTATACTAATAGTACGAATAATACCATTATACTATAATGTACCTGGGTATGATTTTTTTTTTAATTTGTTCAACTCTGTTGGGTAGAGCTTTCTGAATCTTGATTTGGTTTCTTTTTTCATTTTTGGAAAATGTCTTGCCCATTATCTCTTCAAATACTGCTTCAGCCCCATTCAACCAGGGTGGTACAGCTATGGACTCCTTGGTGCATACACAATTTAATACTGGCAAATGCCTTGAGGGAAAAAATACATGTAGAATATTGCTTCTTTTCCTTACTGTTCTCTTTTCACCGGGATTTCAGCTAGATCTTGCCTGTTTGATGTCCTTGAACTCAGCACTAGGCTATTCCTTTGCTGTGCTCTCTGCCACAGTTCTGAGTCTGCAAATAAAGATTCCTTAAGTGTTCAGAAAGTCCAGGAGAAGTTGCAATTAGTGCAGTCACCTCAGTTTATTTCCTGTCTTTCTAGAACCTTGGCACATCAAGTCTTATCTGCCTCTGTGGTTCTTCAGAGCCTTATGACACTCATTTTTATATATGCAACTTTTATGGGTATTTTTGAAGGCCAGGTTAGGCAAGCCTCAGTTAACTCCATCACACCTTCAGGAAGGAGGAGGCCATTATCTACTCTTAAACATGGCAACTATCATCCTAAACTTTTTCATATGGTGTAAAGAAATATCTCAAAGGACTTTGCTATCACATGTGAAAAGGTTCTTTATTTCTACCAAAAGCACTGCTCCGATGTACTGTTCTTAAATTCTTGTAACTTTTAAAAAATAGTTTTCTGTTACTTTTTCTTGCTTTCAGAAGTAGTTACTTTCTTTTAATTTGCTGCCTTCAGTTTATTACTTTTAGTATCCCAGGTTTTATGATTGGTTAAATTCTCATTAAGATTAAGCACTAGTAAATAAATTCTGCCTGAGAATACATTGGACTTTAAATTTTCTTTTCTGAAGGTAACTTTATGTATAAAGATTATTACTTGTATTTCATATTAATGAGAATAACATTGATACTTTTGTCTTTTCAGAAAATGGTGTAAATGGAACAGTATCATCAAATGGAGCAGACTCTCCCCGTAATAGAAAGGAGAAATCCTCATAATGGATTATAAACTCATCGATTAATGTCCCCAAAGAAATCTGCTTTTTACTATATCTTTCAGCACTAGAGATTTTTCTGTTCTTGAAAATACAGTTGTGCTCTTTGATTCTTGCTATTGTACTGTTTCATGCATTTTTTAAAGGGCATTTGAGGGGAGGATGATTACTATGAGTGAAAAAATACTTTAGCTTAGACTAAGCTACCTGCCTTCAAAATAGTGTAGGGACCACCACATATTTTATTTTGTTTTTTATCTTTGAACATTTTTCTAATTGTTTGGAGAGAAAACTATTTACAGAAACCCCACATATCAGTGATAAAATTTCTTGCTCTCACCAGTTTTTTATAATATCAGTCAGGTGACCTGTTCCAACAAGGTCATATTTTTTAAGTTATCTTTCAGGGTTAAATGGAAATACTATAAAGTCAGATGTCAAACTTTAATATGTTTTCAGTGTTCTCTAATTTTTAGGAATTTTTGTAGCCTTTACACCTGGAAAAAAAAGATTTGTAAAATCACCAAAATAATTGTGTGCTTTATTTTATAGGTAGTGGTTGTTAGTGTTACATCCCCATTTAAAAGAAAATACATATTGATGGTTATAGTGTGAAGATTTATTGCCATACATATTGGATCAAAATACCTTATTCACATAAAAGTATTTGTGACCTAAAATGTTTCTTGTGCATTTTCAACTCTTATAAACTGGCAATCAGAAAATGTTTACTATGAAGAGGAGTATCCAACTTATATAGCCCTTTTTGATATGTTTATTAATAATGATTCTTAATGGGGCTTGTCATAAGTTTGATATGCATAGCATCTTAGAAAAATATTGTTTAACCTGCAAACCTTTTAAAAAATATTGCCTACTAGATTTATATCTATAAAAAGATGTCAAGTCCAAATATAATTATATTTGGAACACTTAATGCACTAACTTTAAAGAAATTGAACATTCAGGTGGATAAATAGTCTTACAAAAGACAGTGCTTTATGTTATAACTATAGCTTTGGTCCCATCTTTAATTGAGAAACATTTATCTGTATAAAACATATTTTTGGATAAAAAATATATATATTTGTATCTCTACAGAAAGGCTCTAAAAAGCTTTTGAGTAAAATATTTGGTTCCATTTTCTATAATTATCCTTTAAAATTCTTATAGAAATATTTGGTCTGATTGTTGTCTTTACAGTACATACAGTGCTCTTTTGGTGTCCATGTCCCATTTCTCACTTCTGTCACCAGCTAATAAGTGTTTGTGCCATTTTTAGTGTAAAAGTTGCAGACTGGTTGAGTCTGAGATTTAAGTTGCCATGCTGCTAGAAAGTTGTGCTTTCTCTTTCCAGCTGTTTACCTTCTTCCTGGAAAAAGTAGTAGCTCTCTGTAGCATTATGGAGTTTCAGTGGAACCAAATTTTTGCCATTAAAACTGGCATTATATTGAAGTATACATTGAGAAGTCAATCAAAATAAAATTTTTACTTTCACAAGCTGGTTCTTGGACGGTTCCTTCATTGTTAGTGTTTATGCTATTTTATTACATAATCTCATTAAAATGTACCATTGAAAAAGATTAGTTCTGCAGAATATTTATGAAGACTACAGAGGGAAAAATGCTTCATAACCAAGTAATTGCAGGGAACACTGGGTTGTTTCTTTACTACAAGAGTAGTCCTTAATGTGTAAATATGCTTCCTGGTTCCTCAGGAATGTTGGCAGTGGGTATATAATAAGCAGTGTTTCCCACTTCATTTGACTGTGGAATCTCCTCTTTGTTGAACTACTCACAGCACTTGCATTCTGTATGCATCCTAAACCACTTGCCTGTGGGTTTAGGAGTAGTGGGGGAGGCTTGGTGTGTAGTTAGAACTTTATAAAACACACATATACTCAAAAATACACTTGTAAATTATAAGCTCTGGAGTTTTTCTACCCAAATCCCCTAAGGAAAGTCTCTCCTTACTGGCTGCCAGGTCCGGCAGGAGCTGTAACTATCAGCTGGTCTCAGGTTCAGCTTTGAAGCCTGATGGGTAACAGGTAGGACTGTGAACCAGGTCAGCTACCATAGGCTCTCAAACTGACCTTGAATTAGTTGGTTTCCTACTGGAGTTTAGTCTTTCCCTCCAAAATGCTTTTCACCTGACTTTAGAATACGATTGTGAGTGGTCTAGGTGCATTATTCTGGAGCAAAGATACTAACCACATTCTTCAAAAAGAACATAATCTTCCAAAGTCCTTACGTTCAGAACTAATCCTGGAGCAGAGTTTATGTAGGTAAGTCAATGGGAGAGAAATATTTTGTTGCAGAGATGTTATTAGCAATAGCCCAATCACCACCTGTATCTCCATGGTATTGCCAGATGTTTTCACTGAAAACTAGTTCTGCCAATTACTACAAAGGGGACACAATGAAAATTGTTTTTGAGAATAAAAATACTGATCACCTGAATGTATCTTTAAATGAATGGGTTTGTTAGGTGCCATGGTGGGCAGCTGTAATCCCAGCGGCTCAGGGGTCTGAGGCAGGAGGATCAGAGGTTCAAGGCTAGAGGCAGCCTGCACAACTTGAGAACCTGTCTCAAAATTTGAGAAAAATAAAATGGTTAGGGATGCAGCTCAGTAGTAGAGCACTTGCCTAGCACGTGGGAGGCCCTGAGTTCAACACCACAGTACTGAAAAATAAATTTAAATGAGCTTAAGAAGTAACCCTGGCAAGAAGAGGAAGGGGACCAGCATGGGGGGCAGCGGGGGAACAAGAGGATAATGAGGAGAGGTGAATGATCAAAGTACTCAATATACATGCAGGAAAATGTCATAATGAAACCCATTTGTATAATGAATGTACGGTCATTTTTAAGAAAAGTAACACTGGCAAAAATTCTAGGGGCAGCCGTTTCACTGTGGCTTCTGATCCCGCCAGTCTCTGAAGCAAAGCAGGGTCAGGCCTGCTTAGTCCTTGGGTGGGAGTCCGCCTGGAAACACTAGGTGTTGTAGGCTTGGGAGAAGGACCCAGCAACCCACTCCCAAAAACAGTGCCATCGAAAACCCTATGAATAGCAGAGAAGCACTAAGAATACTATTAAGCCTGTTGTACGTAGGGTTGCTGTGAGTCAGACATGGACTCCACGGCACCTAACAACAACAAATGCCTAAACAGGTGTCCATACACAACAAAACAACCCTCAATGTGGCATGTGCTTCAAGTAAGAATTATTCTACTGTAGCCCAGCACTGTGGCGCATAACTAATCCTAGTGACTCAGGAGGCTGAGGCAAGAGGATCGTGAATTAAAGGCCAGAGGCAACCTGTGCAATTTAGCAAGACCCTGTCTCAAAAAAATTGTTAAAGGGTTCAGGGGACAGCTCAGTGGTGCAGCACTTTCCTAGTATGCATGAGGTCCTGGGTTCAGCTACCCAGTACTCCAAAAAGAGAAAAATTATTTAATACTTCAACACAATACAGGTTTGAAAATTGGCAAGTCTGGGAGGAGGAATTAAGCCAGGAAACCCAGGGTCTCAGGAGAGTGAGTGGAGTTTCTGTCTCTAGGTGCTTTAGAAAAACCTGGGCATATAGCCCATTCTATTAGAACAAAAACAAGCTTCTAATAGTGCTTTGTTATTCTGGTTACTGAGCATTTACTTAAAGCTTATTGGCCATTTACAGAAGTCAGCACACCTCCATGGACCCACTTCATTTAATATTATTTGGGAAAAGGCTAAGCTAGTTTGTCTAGCTTAACAATCTTTAGTGAAAACATTATTAATGTATTTGTTCAAGGCTTAAACATTTTGGGTGTCCTGAAAACAAGCAAATTTTTAAAAAAAATTTTTTAAGGGGCTTAGATCCATGACAGTCTCATTTGTGATGATTAGCAACCTAACCTTAAGTTGACTAAAGAAAAATTATTTTGACACTCCAAATTTCAATCCATTTAAGTGATAAATAACCTCATTGATTTCAGCTGTCATTAACAGTTACAAGTGAGCCAGTTGTGGTGCACCCAAGGTAATCACAGCACCTTGGGAGGCAGAGGCAGGAAGATCGCAAATTTGAGGTCAGAGGCATCCTACATAACATAGCAAGACCTTGTCTCAAGATTTAAAAAAATAATAAATAAAAAAGTTTTTAAAGGGGTTGGGGGTTCATCTCAGTGGTAAAGCACTTGCAAAGTACATGTGAGGTGCTGGGTTCAGGCATCCAGAAACACACACACACACACACACACACACACACACACACACACACACACACACACACACACACACACACACACAGAGTTACAAGTGGTAAAACTAGCTCCAATAGCTGGCTCTGTGCAAATAAATGTCTATACCAGTTGGGTATGATAAATACAGTCCCTGGCTTACAATTTTTCAACTGAGCTGCACCCCTAGCCTCTTTGTAATTTTTTCATTTTGAGATGGTCTCACTCAGTTGCATAGGCTGCTTCTGGCCTCAGGCTCTGGATCCTCCTGCCTCAGCTTCCAGAGCCACTGGGATTCCAAGTGTGTGCCACCACGCTTGGCCTAAAGAATATTTTTTAAGTCAGGTATGTGCTTTATGAAGCCATCTTTCCATTTGGATGATGTATATAACTTGTATAGAATTTTCAGATGCTTGGAGTTGCCATATCTTCTAATTAGAAGAATTAAACTCCAGCCAGGTATGTTAGAGCATTACATGATGTTAGGCCAGGACAGGGTGACAAGAATCAGAATGTACACAAACTGATAAGGACTGGTGCATGCACACAATATTATAATGATATAATTCCATGTACCTGTGATATGATTGGGCAATGGTGTTGGCAATTAGCCACTATTGTGTGAAAGCCTTAAGAAGCCCCTCTACCAGCACCGGGCATGTGCCAAAAGGACCAGAGAGTATGGAGAGGACTGTGGGGCATGGAGAGGGAATGGGACACACAGAGGGCTGAGGCCATGGGCAGCGATGCGAGAGGAGCACTCCAGAATAAAGCATGTCAAACCTGTCTTCAGCTCCTCAAGCATGTTTTGGTTTCACTGGGGACCTCAAGCATCCCTCAAGGTTTCATCATGTGATTATGAAGAAGTCTGAATTGATCTCATAAAATGTCTTAGAAATTGCCTTTGTGCAAGGGGGCAGAAGGCCTGGATGTAACAATGTGTGGGGGGTCATACATGAGACAGACTAGACTGAAGACTAAGGTCCTTACTCGGCTTACGCTTCCTGAACTAATCCTTTTTTTCCTCTATCAAATATGAAAAACTATAATAAACTTCTTTATGAGAACAATTAAAATTTAACTTAATTTTTCAAAAATGCAATTTAATCAAACTAATTTAGGTCATCAGTGATGTCATGAGCAAGTACTGTGCTCCTTTTCTATTTTTTGCCAACTCAATTCACAACAAAAAGAATAAGATAGGTTATTCATAACTTAGAAGACAAAATGTCCATACTATATAATCTAAATATAAGAAAAATGAAAAATCAAGTGGAGTTTCTGAAGAGTGAATTCAATTCTTTAGGATTAAGGCTTGGAAGACTACCTGGAATATGTTAGGATGCTGGATGATTTACCTATATATCTTAATACATGTAGGGAGACTTGGAAAATTCAAAAGAAAATATGTGAGACTGGGTTCAATTCCATCTTCAAAGAGAACATCCATAACTGTACAGTCATCAATCATTGTGAACAGAAAGCCCAGTTCAAACCTAGAAGTAATTTGTCTGCCAGTATAGTATGGTGGGTCAACTCTGCCTCGGTGTCCTGCAGAAACACTGGTAAAAAGGAATATGACAAAGATGGGGAGATAGCCATTTAGCAAAAGAAAATCTTTCAGAAGTAAGAAACATTCTGCCATCATTTTCACTGACATGTATAGAAGGCATCTCTAAATATTGGCCATTATACAGAAAGCTCAGGCTCATCTTCTGTTATAAAGCATCTTAATTATGCATGTAGTGTGGATTTTTTTATGAACATTAAAACAGAATAAAGAATTCAGAAAGCAAAGATATCTTGTGGAATGTTGTTTCAGGTTTAAGTAATCACTGTTCTTGTTTTGCTGTGCTTTGATGAGCACCAACATTCTAATTACAGTCCAGCTTCTCTTGTTCAACAGGCGATGCCAATCATACTCCATTATATTGCTGTAAATGCCCGTTAAGGGGCTTCAGCAATCACCACCCTCATTTTCCACTCACGCTCCATCCACGTCAGCATTCTAGTCCCCAGAGGTAAGAGCAGCTGGACTCGCTGTACTCATTAACCCAGCCAACCTTGATATTTGTTCCTTTTTTTCCCTAATGTCACAAATTCTCTACTTTAGTCCTAAGATTTGTTAAATTAATTACTTCAGCTGTTTCTGATGCAGAATCTGAATTTCCATCTAAAATCATGCTCTTAGGTTTCATGCTGAGGTTCAGAATTCCTAAGAGAAGACTTGCACAACATACAATAGAATGATCAAGGTAGGACACTAAGCCGAAAGGAAGTCCACAACTTTACTCACTGATCTGAAAGTTTCACTTTAAGAGTATTGGAAATTAGTTTCTTCTTGATATTTACAATTGCCTATAAAGTGGAAATTTATTTATTTATTTATTTATTTATGACAAGGTCTTTCTATGTAGCTCAGGCTGGCCTCAAACTCATAATCCTCCTACTTCAGCCTCCTGAAGCCTGAGATTATAGGCATGCACCACCACACCCAGCTAGGAAATTTTATATTTGAGTGACTTTCATTTCAGAATAGCTTAATTGTAATGAGCTGCTACCCTGAAATGCTCTGACTCACCTTTAACTCTGCAAATGTCCATTCTTGACCAAATGGTTTACATTAATATACTTTCTCCATCTTTCCTGGCATGCACCTTGCATCTGAAAGGAGGAAATGGGGAAAGGATATTTGCATTTTCACATCCTGGTATATTGCACAGGACCAATCTTTCCTACTCTAGAATCCCCCAAATATCCTCTATGGACAAATCTTTATTCTCCACAATTTTTTTTCCCCATAAGGCACAATTGTGTTAGTCTTGGGCTGATATATCAAATATAAACTGGTTTAATTAGAAGAAACAGAAATTTATTTCTGACACTTCTGAAGGCTAGGAAGTTCAACATCAAGGCAGGGCAGATTCAGTGTTTGGTGAGGGCCTGCCTCCTTACTGATGTTGCCTGCTTGCTGTGTTCTCACTGGGTGGAAGGAAGCAAACAGCTCCCTTGGGCCTCTTTAATAAGGGCATTATTCCCATTGACAGTCTTCAGGGCTTAATCACCTCCCAAAGGTCTCACCTCATAATATGGTCATCTTGAGGGATTTCAGCACATGAGGTTGAAAGCAGTGCTCTACCAACTGAGCTAAATCCGCCCCCTTATGCTTTAGCATCTCTGAAATAAGTGTGGGTATTTCAATAAATGGTTTATTTTTCTTAGTAGTACACAAAATTATTGTTGTCTGTAGGTGCTGTGAAGTCCATATCCGACTCACAGCGACCCTATGTACAACAGGCAAAACAGTATTGTCAGTGCTTCTCTGCTGTTCATAGGGTTTTCAATGGTGGACTGATTTTTGGGAGTGGGTTGCCAGGTCCTTCTCCCAAGCCTACAGCACCTGGTGTTCCCAGGAGGTCTCCCATCCAAGTACTAACCAGGTCTGACCCTGCTTAGCTTCCGAGATCTGATGGGATCGGATGCCACAGAGCTATGGCTGCAGGCAGTACACAAAATTAGGATGTTTTTTTTTTAAAAAAACTGATTGTTAAGCAGGTTTGAGTATTTATCCCTTCCCAAACTCATGCTGGACCATAATTTCCATTGTAACAATATCAGTAGGTGAGACCTCTAAGAGGTGATCTGGCTGCTAGGGGCTCTGCTCCTACAAATGGTTTTCTGTTGTTATTGCAGGAGAAGGCTGGGCTCCACATTTCTCCCACTCTCCTGCTTTGCCCTTTTGCCTTCTGATAACACGGCAGGAAGGCTCTTAGCTGATGCCAGCCCTGGCTCTTGCCCTTCCCAGCCTGTAGAACTGGGACCTGATGAATCTTTGTTCATTGAAAGTCACCCAGCCTGGTCTTCTGTTACAGCAGTACAACACAGACTGAAACACTGACTATCCTATGAAGGTCGGTGAAAATTGCTACTAGTTATGCAGTGCTTGCTAAGCTCAGTTAGTATGGCAAGTGCTAAACCCATCATTCATACCCTCCACAAGAACCCTGTAAATACACAGGGACCCATCCCAGCCCTGTTTTACAGAAAGAACTCGCTGGTGCTAAGTGACTTGATAAGTGGCAAAGCCAGCCTTCAAGCACAGATCTGTTTTACACAACCCCAGTTCTTCACTAGGTTCCACTGCACAAATTGCCCCAGTAAGTGCTATCAAGGCATGGGAGGGAAAGCCTCTCTCAGTAAGCGGCCAGTGCGCAGAGAAGCCCCGAGCCAGCGTGACTCAGGCAGGTGTAGGGGGCAGGAGGCATTTGTTAGAACAAAGACCCAGGACAAAAGTATGATTAGATAGGGGAGGCAGGCAGGGCCAGGTCTCCCAGGACAAAGCTTGGAGCCAAGACTTGCACTAGGCCTGGTGACTCCATGTATTGCCCTCCTTCTTAGGGAGGCCTGAGGTCCCCCCCACCACAGTTCCTTCAGGAGGCGTGGCCACAGGTCGATATTGGGAGAGGCCAAGGGAAGGAGTACATTCATTTTTTCCTTTTCTATCTCCTCCCCCTCCCCTTCCTTCTCCCCCTCCTCCTCCTCCCTCTCTTTTTTTCTTCTCAACCTATCTTTCTCCTGTGACGATGCTTCTTGTTGTTGTTAGGTGCCGTGAAGATGCTGGTGCACGTGGAACTTCTTGAGACACGCCCAGTAAGCCTGATGATAAAGCACACACCTACTTTCTGGCCCATGAAAGTGGCATTGTTTCATTATTGTATTCCTCCTTGCCACCTGGCTTGAATGCTATTGAATGAGATGTCACAGGTCGGTATAGGAGAGAAGACACCAGGCAAGTAGTTCTCATGGGCAGGAGGCACAGGCATTTTGACTTTCAGAGGTAAACATGGGCGATTATAAACGTTCAAGCTCTGATTTAAGGCAGAACCACTACATAGAATCAACCGAAGAGGATCTGGTGTCCTTCCGATGGGATAGGCTCTGACTTTGAACTTATCTGTGTTGTTGTTTTTAGATGCCCTCGAGTCGGTATCCGACTCATAGCGAACCTCATAGGGTTTTCAATGGCTGACTGTTCCAGGATTGCCTTGGGAGTGGATTGCCAGGGCCTTCTCCCATTTTTGTGGTGCTGGGGATTGAACTCGGGACCTCAGAGACTGCAGCACAGCGCTCTACCCACTGAGCTAAATCCCAGCCCAAAGTTATCCATAGCTCCTTCTTTTCAGCCCGGGACCAGTTCATGCTCCATTCTGCAAGAAGTCTGCGGTAGGATATATCAGTCCAAAGTCAGCACTGAGAACACTTTTTCAATGGGACAGAGTAGTTTTGTAGCTTTTGAATCTAATTAAAAGAATTAAGCTTGTGTTTTGCATGTCTTTTTTAAATTTCATTTTTCTAGTAGTTTATTTTATTATATTTTCAAAAATTTTGAACCACCATGGATTTCAGACAAAATGATCCTTCCCTTGAGGCAGTCTGAGATGCACTGTTTGGAACCACTGAGTGGGCTTTCACAGCACTCTATTCCAGCACAGCCAGTTAGACCCAATAACTTCTGGAAGGAGCTAGAAGTACTCACCATAAGTCAGAAGCAAGCTGATACCACCCCGCAGACTCTCTCATTCAAAACCAGACTTCTCACCCAGTAAATACTATCAAGGGAAAGGCAGGGGAGGGAAGGCAGCTTTCCCACCTACTGCCAGCAGGAAGTGAAGATAAGGTGGCTTTGGAAAGTACAGTGACCTTGAAAGTCAGGCCATAGCCAAACAATCACCTTTTCCAGAACAGATGAGTGATCTCACACGAAATTCACAAAGTGATGGGCAGCCAAATGGAGGCACAGAGCACATGTTCCTCATGGTATCTTCAGAGCCACATGTCAGGTCCGTTTCTTCTAATTTTAAGAGAGGTCTGAAAAAGTCCCTAGCTGCCAGAATCAAACCATGTAACATAATACCCCAAATGGCTACCATGGTATTTTCAATTAAATAAAATCATGCGTTTGCGATAGGAAATCAGCCCTTAAAACTCACACTGACCTACCTATTTACTCCTACAGTGACTAAGGGGTGCCAGGGATGCTGTTGTCTGATTTTCCTTTTTTTAATGAGGAATTGGGGATCAAATCCAGGGCCTTGCACATACTCGGCAAGCATTCTATCACTGAGCATCATCCCAGCTCTGTTGGGCAGAGTTTTGCCAGGGAAATTCACAACATCTCCACATGGAATTCTTCATTGAAACATGGTGGCTTCCAGAGGTCTGAGAAACAGTCATCGAGCCTGCCCTTCCGGTCTCACAGGTGATTAAAAGACTGTGTTCTTGGTGAACATTGCCATGTTTCCATTATTTGTATTCTTAGTTGTTATATGTTTTTAGTTGATATCGTCTATTTGACTAAACTGGTTGGATTTTTGGAGGCAAAAAAAAAAAAAAAAGGAAAAGAAAAGAAATCTCTACATCTTTTGTAATTTTCTCACGTCTAGGACATTCTGTACCTAGTGGGTTCTCAGGAAGTGTTGACTAACCTGTCAATAAAATGATGTAAATCAAACAGCAGTTTCCTTATTTCACTTTCCAAATGCATTTATTTTCCTTGCTGGTATACTGTTTTGTTCAAAGCTCCATGAATTTGATTTAAAAATTTGGAAGTGAAAGAGCATAGGAAAAAATAATACAAACTTAATTTAGATCCTAGGTATCGTGTCCTCCCTAGAACTTGGCACATATGTGTCAATACCTAATTAGCCCAGACAAAATCCAAGCTATTCACCATTTGAGGAAATCTCAAATGATTTGATTTCTTTAAGGAGAATTAGGGTTAGGATTTAGCTCAATTGGTAGAGCACTGCACTGCAGTCTCTGAGGTCTCAAGTTTAATTCCCAGCACCACAAAAATGGGAGAAGGGCCTGGCAATCCACTCCCAAGGCAATCCCGAAACAGTCAGCCATTGAAAACCCTATGAGGGTCCCTATGAGTCGGATACTGACTCGACAGCACCTAACAACAACAATAAGGAGAATTAAGAAACTTAGACCAGTCTGGTTCCAGGGCACACACCTGTAAACTCGGGATCCTGAGGAGGATTATAAGTTGAAGACCCAAGGCAGCCTGAACAACTTAGTGAGATCTTGTCTCAAAATAGAAAGTGAAAAGGGGACTTGGGTGCTGTTCAGTGGTATAGCACTTGCCTAGCATGTATGAGGTCCTGGGTTAAACCACCCAATACTACAAAGAAAGAAAGAAACAAACAAACAAAGAAGAGAGAAAGAAAGAAAGAAAGAAAAAAAAAGAAAACTAGGAACTAAAACACATCCTTTTACATTTACTTTTCTGTTCTTGAACTTCTTGACAAATATCCAGAAAGGCCCAGATGGAAACTGGACGTGTTCTTTCCTAATAGTGAAACTCAGCCACAACATTCAGTAAGCAAGGGGCCCTCCTCTGAGGGAATTTAGAGAGAGTGAAATCAATATGGCCGGGCCAAGGGAGATGGTCAAAAAGGGGAAAGCACAGTCTATGAGAGCAAACCACAGGCCACAACGGTTGATGTGAGTCCATTTTGTGGGGATTTGGCCGTGCCCAGGGCACAGAAATTTCATTCCTTTCCTCCTCCACCACCCATCCTAACCCCACCTTTGCTTAGCCAAACCCACTTCCTTCTGTTTTAGTCTATTTTTTGTTGCTAACCCAACTCGACAGCACCTAACAATAACAAGAAAATACTCGAACCTGGGTTTTTTTTTTTTATAAAGAAAAGATTTCTTCCACTTTTTTTTCCCCAGTGCTAGAGACTGACCTCAGGGTCTTGCTCATACTAGGCAACTGCTCTACCACTGATCTACACCCCTACCCCAGAAAAGAGGTTTATTTAGCTCACAATTCTGGAGAGTCAAGAGCATGGCACCAATGTCTGCTCAGCTCTGGAGAGGGCCTCTTTGACTGCATCACAACATGGTAGATGGCACCAGGGTGGGAGTGCAAACTAGGTGAAGAGTGGATGTGGCAAGCCAGAACCCAGAGCTATTCAGGGCCAGGCTTACTCTTTTTTACTTTATTTCTTTCTCTTTTTTACTTTATTTCTTGCACAGGCTTTGCAAGCACTCTATCCCTGATCTACACCCTCAGCCCCCTTTTTAATTTTTTTTTTTTTTATCTTGAGACAGAGCCTTGCTAAGTGACATAGGCTGCCTCTGCCCTCAAACTTGTGATCCTCCTGCCTCTGCTTCCTGAGTCCATGGGATTACAGGCATGCTTCCTTACACCTGGCCAGATTTATTCTTTGTATAACTACTACTTTTGCAAGAGCTAACCAGGATCCCATAAGAACTGCACAAATCTTTTTTCAGAGGGTGACACCCCCATGATCTAATTGCCTTGCACTAGGCCCTCCCTCTTATAGTTTCCACCATCTCCCCTCACTGCCGCACGGGAAACCAAGCATTTAGCACATGAACCTCTAGTGGAGTCAGTGAAACTAGAACCAAAACATCGCACTTTCTCACATAGAAAAAAGGGCAACTTGTTTGGTTGGAGGTTGGGAAGCAGCCCACATTAGATTCTGAACGAAGGGTTCCATTTTTATGTTAGCCATTGCTTTTGTGACTAGCTCTGCAAACCTAGTGACCAGAGTCCAACAAATCTTTCGAGATAGATCCAAAACTCTTCAAATATAGTAAGTTGCAATATCCCCAGTACGACTGCATCTACACTAAGTCCTTTGAGAGTTACACTTGTGTTTTATAATCTCTTTGTAACTACTCCCAGAAAAGATAACTTACACATTTGATGGTACCCTTGCAATACCACTTGGTAAGATTATTGTCCATCTAATAAGTGAGCACAGGTCACATTTGAGAAGGTAAAGAGGGGAAATGGAGCCACAAAAAAGACAACCATATAAGCAGAGAGCTAAATCTCTAGAATTGTGCCTTTCCTCAAATGATTTTATCAAAATTGAGAATTGGACAATAGAAGAAAGAAAAATACAGAAAAAGAAATGGTTTCCCTGTTCCTTCCTGATTCCTTTGTTTGGTTTTCTGAGAAATACATTTTGCAGCATAATTATTATATATTTGCTATTGGCAGAAGCTTGTAGAATAATTCTTTCATTAGGGTGCAGGATGTGCCTTAACAATTCATTCTGAAGTCAGAACTTCATTACCTATGGTGTAATCACACAAGCTATGCTAAGTTTTTTCTAGGATAACAAAGAAAGGATTATGGTTCAAAAATATTAAGAAAGAGAAAAAGATGGAAGGACAGTGAGAAGGAGAGGTAGAAAAAATGAACAGCCAACTGATTCCTGTTGACGTAGGGTCCAGTTGCTTTTGCAATGATGTGTTTCTCATTAATAGAGTTAAGAGGACATCTAGGACAGAGATATGATGCTTTCTTAAGTCTTTCATAAACTTCTCAATTGACCTCCTAGAACAACCCCTCACTCCTAGCTATCTATTTTCATGAGGAAGTAGAGAATGAAAGTAATCCAACAAAAGAGACCTATGATAGGCCAAGGTTACACCTGAGTGCTCCATCTTACCCTTTATCCCAGGAGCAGATGTCACTCTCCTTTATAAGAAAAGGCCATCACTTCCTAACATCGTCCTAGCCAAGGACTGTGCTCCCTCTTCATTCACAGTTGGAGATTTAGGAGCAGATCTAGAACACAAGAGGTTATAACACGATCCTAAAACACATGGACTTATCTCTAAAAGGCAGCAACAAGTACGAGGGCAATATTTTGGGAGAGATGAAAGATATTACAGTATTGGAGAGCTTTTGCTCTTTCTTTAAGACCTTGTTGGGCTTCATTCACTGCATTTGCAGGCATGGTCACAGAAGAAATGAGAGATAATGAGTAAAAATGAAACTTGATTTGATGCCTGTTGGGCAATTCCCCAACCCTAACTGAAGATATAAGCAAACAAGGTCCTACACACACACACACACACACACACACACACACAGAGGCACATACACCTAAGCACAATAACCCTCTGAGGCAAGTCTAACCCCCATCTGACCTTGAAAAGTCATTGCTTTTCAAGATCACACCTCCTACCAAACTGCAGAGTGGGAGCTGACGAAGCCAGAACTCCTTCCCGGAGTTAGTTTCTAGCTTTGACCCACAGTGCTCAATACCTGACCTTTCATTCAGACTATGAGAGTGCGCTACCATTCATTCCTTCTTTCATTCAAGCAATACTTGAGCACTCACTATGTCCCAGGCCTTATTCTAGGGGCTCAAACCACAGATGTTAACCCAGATGTCAGAGAGCTTAGGTATCTGTGTGGATCTTTGTAAGTCACCCTAAGTCGTTTCACACAAAAGGGTAGATGATGAATACATCACAACCAAAACAACTACATACAGTATTTGATGAGACATGCATGCATATTCCTGCTCCCTCTCTTTCCTGTTAAATGTGACTTCTGTCCTTCACTGGGAACTCAGACTTGAGAGCCAATGGTTTGGGGACTAAGGAATTTCATTCTGAGTGTTTGTAAATTAAATGACCTTTTGAGCTGAAAGTCCTTTTCACAAAGCAGACTTTGGTACAAATGGGCTGAGAATGTTAGGTAGCTAGCTTAGGCATTAGCGGGCAAGATAGAGGAAAAGGAGACTGAAAATGGCTCCTGCCCTTCCACCACGATGAATGAAGCCCTGTGCATCTCTGAGTACATTGGAAGGACATTTCCAAATGAGTCCCACACCCTACCCAAGCTATTGGTCCATTTACAAAACAAAGACCCTAAGCCCACGTCACACTAGGCATCCAGAGCTGGGCACCCTAGGCTGATGTCATACTGGGTGCTCCCTAGTTTGACTAAAACTAGAGGGAACATGTGCCCAGTCTCTCTTCTTCCACAAGCACTCTCTCTCTCTTTCTCTCTCTTCCTCTTCACTGCTTGCCCTCCATTCTTCTCTCTTCTTTTTCCAACAACCTCATGCACATCCTCCCTTTTTTGGCCTGCCATGTTCTCTGCCTAAGGCACTTTTTCTTTTAAAAGCTTGCTTAACTCTTCTGTCCTCTGGCTGCTTTACCTTCCCCTGTGGAGTTGTTGTTGTTAGGTAGTATTGAGTGGGATCTGACTCATAGCGACCCTCATAGAGTTTTCAATGGCTGATTGTTTCAGGATTGCTTTGGGAGTGGATTGCCACATCCTTCTCCCATTTTTGCAGTACTGAAGGTCAAACCAGGGCCTCAGAGAGTGCAGTGTAGCACTCTACCAACTGAGCTAAACTCCAGCCCCTACCCCCAAGGTAGTAAAAACCTCTTTATACTGAGTCACCCAGGGAACCCAGGATTTTCCAATTTCCTTTCCAGGTTTACCTAAGCTTCTCCTGGTGCCTTAGTTTTCCCTGTAATTATTCCATAAAAGTTGTTGCGTTATTGTTAGGTGCCATCAAATCATGTCCAACTCACAGTGACCCTCATAGAGTTTTCAATGGCTGATTGTTTCTGGATTGCCTCAGGAGTAGATTGCCACATCCTCTTCCCATTTTTGTGGTGCTGAGAATTGAACCCGGGACCTCAGAGACTGCAGAGCAGTGCTCTACCAACTGAGCTAAATCCCAGCACCCCCCTTAAAGGTATACTATCTTTAATAAACATTATCTATACTTTCTCCCCAGTGTTGCAAAAATGAGACAAGGACGTGGTAATACACTCCCAAAACAATCAGCCATTGAAAATCCTGAGTGTTGCTATGAGTCGGACCTGATTTGACAGCACTTAACAACAACAACAACGTACTTTCTCCTATAACTTCTGTGTCAGGTATTAATTCTTTTGTACACCAAATATAAGAAGTGAGGCTTTGCTGCCAGATTTCTGGACCTGTGCTCCGGACCTGCCTACCTGTTCTTCCCACATCTTCCTGATAACAAGGGAAGTTCTGATCTTGCTGCTGAGTTGGAGACACCATGGTGACAACAAAGAGTCACCAGGAGCTTTGGGGAGAAAAGAAAATGACCATCATATCTTGGATGACTCTTCTCTGATGGTTGGGTCCTCCTCCCTGAGTGAAGAGATGAGAAGCTGTAGTCCTGGTATGATCAACAGAGAGGCAATATCATGCCTGGAAGGCACTGATGTCCCTTTTATTTTGCATTTACTCCACAGGAGGTGGGCCTTTCATTGACTCAACAATTATTGAGAGCTTACTATGTGTCATGAAATCTTCTGGGCACCAAGAACATATATATCAGTTAATAAAATAGGCAAATATCCCTTCCATCATGGAGCTCACATTCTAGGGGGAAGAAAGAAAATAAACAAAAGTCAGCCTTCCATATCTGTGGGTCTTACATCTGTGGATTCAATCAGCCCCAATGGAAAATATTTTTTTTTAAAGTTGTATCTATACTGAATATGTACAGACTTTTTTCTTGTCACTATTCCATAATCAATACAGTATAACACCTACTTACAGAGCATTTACACTGTACTAGGTATCATAAAGAATCCCTGTCAATGACTTAAACTATACAGGAGGGTGCACATAGATTATCTGCAAATACTATGTCATTTTAGACCAGGGACCTAAGCAACCACTGCCTTTACTTTTTGCAGGCGTACAGGAATCAATCCCTGATGGGTAACAAGGAACACTGTATGTAGAAATGTATAGTCTATGAGATAAGAAGCACTATGGGCAAATATAATGCAGTGTGCATCTTCTAGAAGTATAGCCAAGGACCTATAACTAACCTAGAAATCATGCAAATAATTTTAAAATACCCAGTGTCTTAGGAGGTAACCATCATGCTTTCAAATAACACAAGGAACCAGTAAGAAATGACCACAGAAACCAGAAAACATTTTGGGCTGTTCCATGTGTTGGGTGTTTCCAGTTCCATTTTCATCCCTCCCCTCTGCTCCCCGACCATCTCAGCACCTGCAGGTTCCCCACATTCTTCTGGGCAGAAGGGCACCTGCTCATACAGCGATCTCTGCTGGGCCTCATTCTTCAACACTACCCCAGCCACTTCCCAGCATTTCTTGCTTTGTCCAACTTTTGTTTTCTAGAAGACTCACCTCCACTTTGGTCAGCAGAGTCTCTAACAGGCTGCCCCCTCATGGATGAGGTCCAGGGGAAGAGTATACAAAGGACCACGTACTTTGTATCTAAGCACAGAAAAGGAGTAAATCAAGCTAATTAGCTGTTAAATAAAACATAATCTACGCCACTGGTTTACTTATACACTTGCATCACAACCTGAAAGACCAGGACCAAGTTTAGAATTCTCGAGTACCTTAGCATCCTATACTTGAGGGAGGTGGAGGGGGAAGTTAACTCCAGACCTGTGGCCCCCAGCACCCACTCCTGGCCCTGCCCTATCTCCAGCCCACCCTTTCTCTTCTCATTACTGGCCCTACCCTGCACCTGCACCACCCTCCTCCTTCAAACCCATGTGCCCAAGTTCCATCCAAACTGAAGGCCACCTCTTCTCAGCCACCCTTTGGTCCTAGGGCACATATCTACAGCAGAGCCCACCTCTGAGACAATGTATCTAATATAGGTGGGCTCACTTCTTCTCTGGGTGTGATTGGGGAATCATTTAGGCAGGAAATTCAAGAGCCCAGGCATCTGGAGTATAGTGGAGAGAGCCACAAGTTCAGGCCCTGGGTGGGCATTCTTTGGCCAGATGGACTCTTTGTCTGGTCAGGAGGAATATGGTCAGAAGAGGGTAAGTTTCAGGTCCAAAGAAGAGTCTTTCTTGTCTCTGGAAAGAGCAGAGACCCAGTGTGTGCCATCCCACCTGCTATCTTAGACTGAAAGCCAACATAGTTATTTGGGTCCTGGATAGTTATCATCACCAGCATCATCACTGTGGCACCTGCAAATATGCCCAGGCAATCTTCAATTATTTTCCAATCATTGGTGTGGTGTTCTTCAAACCACAGAAACAAAATACCTACTGTGATTGTTAATTCTGATGGTCATGCTGATTGAGCTGAGAAGCACCTAGATTAGTCAAGCACACCTCTGGGTGTGTCCCGAGAAGGTTAACTAAGGGTAGAAGACCTACCCTGAATTTAGGTGGTACTCCATAGGCTGTGGGGCTGGAAGAAATATAAGGGGGAAAAAGAGAGAGCCTTCCAGCACAGGTATTCTGTCTCTGCTTCCTGTCCACCAGGAGGTGAGCAGCCTCTGCCATATGCTCCTGCTGCCATGATGATCTGCCTCACCACAGCCCAGAATCCACAGACCCAAGGACTACGGACTGAAACCTCTGAAACCATGAGCCAAAATAAATAGTTACCCCTTTTAAGTTGTTTTTCTCAGGTATTTGTTACAGCAACAGGAAAAGTAACTAATACACCTACCATGCACTGTATTGTTCTGAGCCTTTAAAATATTATTGTCACTTCCGATATGGTTTATTTTGACTTAATTTAATTAGTCCTCTAACCTAATTAATTATTGAATCTTGTTTGTCACCTATTGCCTCTTGCAACAAGGTACTTTTTTGTCATTAAAAAGTAAAAAAGAAATGAACTTATTCAACTTATTCAAGAAATCAACTTATTCAAGAAATGAATTATTCTAACACTAAAAAATTATCATCTGTCTACTTTAAGTGTGTATGAGAAAAGTAATGCTTGAGGGTAACTGAAAAACACATCAAAGAAAGTAACAACTGACCAGAGGCTCACCACATTTGAAAAAGAAATTATATGGAATGAGAAGGGAAAGTTCCCATCCAGCCCCTCGAGTCTCCCTCCCATGGAAAACTGCTACTGCCTATTCTTATTTTCTACTTGTACAGATTCATCCATACCATGTGCAGATTTCTTTGGGGTAAGAGTGGGGAGTCAGTTACCAAATTTGGATCATACCTTCAAATTGCCTTTTTTTTCACTTAATAATATATTGTAGGCATTATTTCAGATCAGTCTATATAGAACTGTCATTTATTTTTATACTAGATGTTCAGTTTTCATTAATGGATATCCACCCCAATCATTATTTAAATAATTTCCATTATTGGTGGGCTTGAAAATAATACTGCAATGTGTATCTCTGTATATGTACATACATATGTGTGTATATATGTGTGTTTGTATAAATCCGCACATTTTTATACATTTGTAGAGTATAAGATAGAGGATTGCTAGTTCATATAGTGTACAATCATCTTTCAAAACGCTGCATTATGTTACATAACCAATAACATGCTCTTTTCTCTCATCTACATCAGTTAGCACTATGCATGTTTTGAATTTTTGCCAATCTAACAAGCAAAAATTTTTCATTTGCATTCCCTACATTATTAGTTTAATTAACATACATCTATAGGTCTGGGGTGGACTGAATGTTTGTGTCCTTCCACATTTGTATGTTGATATCCTATCCCCCAGTACTAAGGTATTTGGAGATTGGACCTTTGGGAAGTTATTAGGTCATGAGGCTGGAGCCCTCATAAATGGAATTAGTACTCTTATAAAAAGACAAAAGATAGCCTTCTTGTTTTCTTTCTGCTCTCGACCATGTGAAGATAAATGAGAAGAGGATAGTCTGTCAACCAGGAAATTGTCCTCACCAAACATGAGATCTACCAAACACCTTGATCTCAGACTTTTCCAGCTTCCAGTGCTATAAGAAACCAGTGTGTGTTGTTTAAGCCACCAAGTCCATGGTAATGTCTTATAGCAGCCTGAACTAAGACAAGGCCCCTTGTTTTGTTTTGTTCTGTTTTTTGCAGTAGTAGGAAATTGAACCCAAAGCCTCACATGTGCTAGGCAAGTACTCCACCACTCAGCTGCATGCACATCAATCCCCTTCAGTATTTTTCATTTTGAGGCAGGGTCTCAATAATTTGTGCAGGCTGCCTCTGGCCTCAAACTCACAATCCTCCTGCCTCAGCTTCATGTTGTTATTGTTGTTGTCGTTAGGTGCCACTGAGTCGGGTCTGACTCACAGTGACCCTCATAGTGTTTCCAACGGCTGATTGGGGATTGTTTTGAGAGTGGATTGCCATGTCCTTCTCCCATTTATGCGGTGCTGGGGGGTCAAACCTACCTCCTCAGAGATCTCAGAGCAGCACTCCACCAACTGAGCTAAACACCCAGCTGGGATTACAGGCATGCACCATGGCACCTAGCTGGTCACTTGTATTTCTTTTTAGAGAATTGCCCATTTATATCCCTTGCTCGCTTTTATGGTCTTATCCTTACTGGTTTGCAGGGGCTAATAATATTTTAACATTTTTGTTTGTTTGTTGGTAGGTGAATTTTTTGTTTGTTTGTTTGTTTGTTTTGAGGTCTGGGAACAAACCCAAGGCCTGGTGCATGCACTTAGCCACTGAGCTATATCCCCAGCCCTATTTTAAGTGCATTAATCTTGTCTATAATATTTGTTACAAATATTGTCTCCTCCTCTGTGGCTGATTTTCATACTCTAGGTTTGGTGTTTTTTTGCTGAAGAAAAGATTTTTAATTTGTGAGTCAGAGCTGCCAATCATTTCTTTATGGTTTCTGGATCTCAAATCTTGGGAAGTTCTGTTCTGCTTCCTAAATATACTCTTCTTTGTTTTCTTTCTTTTAAACATATAATTACTTGTTTTAAAAATTATACAAGTAACAAGCAAATTTATACTCAAATAATTCAAATAACACAGATGAATAAACAGTGTTATTCTCACTCTTCACTCTTCCCAATCTCACTTCTCCTCCTGGAGATAACCGCCATCAATGTGGAAATCATATTTACCATATCACATAGATTCATATTTTATCTCCCTTCAAACAAGATTGAAGACCATTTTCAAAGATATAAACAATACAGAAAGGGAGCAGAGTGCAGTGGCGCACTCCTGTAATACCAGTGGCTCAGGAGGCAGAGGCAGGAGGATCACAAGTTCGAGACCAGAGATGGTCTGCGTAACTTAGCGAGACCCTGTCTCAAAAAAGTAAAAAAAAAAAAAAAAAAGGCCGGGGTGAGGCCCTGGGTTCAACTCCCAGGACTGCAAAAAAAAAAAAAAAAAAAAAAGATACAGAAAGGTAAAATGTGTTCTAAGTTTCCTAGAAGTTAATGTTATAAAAGGAGAAATATCTGTGTTCATAAGGAGGAAAGAAAACCACCATAATTTCTAATTGAAATCTGAGCATAGGGTCTTGTTTAAAGGATACAGTAATGCAATGAACAAGATCCTCGTGGATCAGTAGTTTCATTTAGCTTTCCTTAAAACAGCACTCAAGGTCAATGGCATCGTGGCATTTGATCAACTTATCATGAACCAGTATCAAGCACTACAGGTTATCAGGCTGAATTTTGGGTGATGAGATTTATGTCACAACATTAATTTTAGAAGGAATAAGAGGAGGAAGTAAAAGTAAAAGCACTTCAATGAGTCAAAGGAATTGTTTTTTGTGGTTTTTATAATTAAAACAGACTTAATGAGAATGGTTGTGAATTGCTTTATAATAACTATTAGGCAAATTTTAAACAGATTTTTCACTCTCCAAATTATTGCAAAATATAAGAGAAAACAAAGCTCTGTTTATACTGAAAAGACAACTGAATTTTAAAACATCAAAGAAACCAAAAATAGAACCACAAAATAACATGACAGTGGTCATAAAAATTATGACAATTAAAAATCCTTATTAAAAGTCAAGTCTTATGGGAGCATAAATTGGTATAACCACTTTGTAAAACTGTTTCACAGGGTCTTCTGAATAAAAATATCCTATGGCATATCCTGTGAACCAGAAATTCCATCTCAGGGAATATTTCCAACAAAAATGCATATGTTAGTTTACCAAAATGTATGCACAGAAGTGCATCAACACAATTTGAGATCGCCCTAAGCTAGGCAATACCCACAAGACCATCACCAAAAAGGTAATATCCAATGAAGTGACGTGACAGCTGGGTGAGATTCAGCAGGATGCAGGGGAATGGGCTGGAAGCATCCGTGAGGAGGACAGAGGTCGCCCCAGGTTCAGTGGGTCGAGGGTGCAGGGGGCGAGGCCAGGGCTGCGGGGCGGAGCCAGCTTTGGTGAGAGCCAGTCGCTGTGGATCGGGAGGCTGCTAGTGGTTGGGTTGTTTGCCTGTTTGTTTGTTCGTTTGTTTTCTGAGCAGTTAAGTCATCTTGCCCCTTCATTTGTTAGTTCTCCTCCCACGCTGTGGAATGTGTCTGCAGCCTGTGGTTTGTTGCTCTTTTGGTTTGGCGGAGTTGGCCCGGGGACCTCTGCTTCATTGTTCCCTCTGAGCTCACACCCCAACCCAGGGCTGGTTTGTTGGACTAAAGCAGGGCTCCCAGGACCCTCCAGCTCAGCTACCAGGTGTCTGGCTGCTCGGAGTCCCCATGAGGTGATCAATGTCACACTCAGGCAATAAGACTCCTACCCTAGCCGCTCTCAGCTGCATCCCTCCAGGGCGGATGCGCCCCTTGCTATCATCTGGAGCCCCAGGCAGCAGCCTCTGCCTTTTAGGACTTCTTTCACAGCTGGAGGAGCCCTCTCTGCTGAGTTCGCCCAGTGAGCCTGTCCCCTGTCTCCTGGCCAGGAGGACTGAAGGACCAGGCAGGCAGGAAAAGGTAGTCATAGTGCTGTTGTGCTTCTAATGCTGCCTGAAATTCATGTCAGCTGGAACAAACCTGAAACCTAAATTAGGACCTACTTTTTCTTAATAATCATAGATTTAGGAAGGTCTTTAGATTTTTTAAAATTTATTGTTTTAGGTCAAAAGATATGGGTCAGAGGTTTAGGTCAGTGATAGACTGCAGTGCTTTAGCATGCCAAGGCCCTGAGTTCTCTTTCTAGCAAAAGGAAGGAATGATGGAAGGAAGGAGGAAAGAAGGAAGGAAGGAGAAAAAGAGCTCTTACAAACTAATCTTTGGATGATCAACACCCAATAGTAAAAGCAACAATAAATGTAGGCAGTCAAACATGTTATTTCAAATATGCAATCTAAAAATGGGGCTGGGGTTTAGCTCAGTTGGTAGGGTGCTGCTCTGCTGTCTCTGAGGGCCTGGGTTCAATCCTTAGCACTGCAAAATGGGAGAAGGATCTGGCAATCCTCTCCTAAAGCAATCAGCCATTGAAAAACCCACAAAAAAAACCTATGAATAGCAGAGAAGCAGTGACATAGTGTAGGGCATGGCACAGTGTCTAGTAGTGTTTCGTTCTGTTGTACATAGAGTCCAGCTCAACAGTGCCTAACAACAACAATCTAAAAAGATCACTAGTAATAACATTTTCACTTGTCCATCCCACAAGAGAGGCTGTCAGCTTCTCTGTCATGTGTGGTGCTTACCTACCACAAAAACAAATAAGTCAAAGAAATGCTTGACATATTTTGGTGTGATTCGTGTTTTTTTCACATTTAAACATTGGTGTTCCGTCTGCATAGACTGTCCTTTGACCCTTCATCATTGTCAGTTTACATCTAACACCAACTCATCCTTCAAAACCATTTCACTTCCTCCAAGAACCCTTGTCTACTACCACTCTAGCCTAACTCATCTCTTCGTTTCCGTGCCATTTTTTTTTCTTTTTCAAATTTGATCCTATTCTTGTCTTGTTGATTTCAACTGTTGATTTCCTTGTTCCTTTTCCCAGCTATTCTGTGAGAACACCAAGTCTAATTTGATTCTGTGTTCCCAAGGCCTAAGTCATTGGAAGCATTCAAAGATTCTTTGTTGAACAGATGAATGCAGAACTTGTTGCTTCACTTGGAGAATATACTTGGTTTAGTGACGCTGGGGTTTGTGTGAAGCACATTCCACTGGGAGGCAGTATTGTGCAGTGAAAAGGTCTCAGCTTTGCAAGCCAGAAAGCCAGCTCCCTCCCTTGTTCTGCCACATACTACCTCCCTGACCCTGAGAGGTGCACAGTCCCCATATGACAGGGCAAAGCAGAAAGACTGAGAAGATTTCTCGTACAGGAATATCATAAGGATTAAAGATAATTTAGGTTGTATTAGGTTAAGAATCCAGCATATAGTCAGTGTATTTATTAGAAGGTAGCTCTTGATTACTTGCTTATATAATAACAAGCGGCTGGGATTTAGCTCAGTTGGTAGAGCACTGCACTGCAGTCTCTGAGGTCCTGAGTTCAATTCCCAGTGCCACAAAAATGGGAGAAGGGCCTGGCAATCCACTCCCGAGGCAATCCTGAAACAGTCAGCCATTGAAAACCCCATAAGGGTCGCTATGAATCAGATACTGACTCAACAGCACCTAATAACAATAACAATAATAACAACAATAATAACAACAATAACAATAACAATAATAATAACAAGCACAATCCCAGGTAAAAGCCCATTTCAGAGAAGAGTTCTTCAGAGTTACGCTGCAAATGATGCTCACTGTAAAACTTCCCTCACTGTTCTCACCTTTGGAGGGCTCAGGGTTGGGTGCCTGCGGTTCAAAGGTTCTCAGAGCTCCTAGGATCTGGTATTCCACTGGAGCTTAGGCAAGTTAAGGGCTTGAGGGACTATCATTGCCAGATCCTGAGTCAGCTCGTGTGCATTAAATAGATTTTTGTGCACTGGCCTGGGAAACAAGCCACCATCTATAATTCTGTTTCTATGGGGAAAGGCTTGCTGTGTTCCAAACAACCAACTTACTAATGAACTCGTAGAACACAACCTATTTGTCGATGGAGGCCGGCTGACTGGGTTTCCATGGCTGAGCCAGCCGCCCAAGCGACTGCATGGTGTTGATCTAATTATAATGAGTTCTCTACGGTGACTAATCTAGCTGTGGTCTCCACAATTGAAATGGAATTTTGAAAAATTGGACAGAGTTCTGCAAAGAACCACACAGATGATTAAAGGACTGAAAGAAAGTCTAGTTTGATCTGTATAGTTTTAAGAAGATTGTAGAAACTACTTATTTAATAATCACTCTTGAATGAAAATGAAATATTTGATTTTATACTACGTCAGTGCATTTATCACTTGCTAATTTACTATGAATTTGTAGAGAAGGGAATCAATGGTGGGTGAGCACCTATACTAAGCTATCAGACTCCCTGTATTTAAATACAATATTTAAATCTAGCCTCATAGCCATTCTGCCAGACAGATGTAATTATCTCTATTTTACAGGTGACGCAATTGAGATTCAGTGAGATTAACTAATTTGTTGAAAATCTTTAAGCTAATAACATGGACTGTACATTCAAATTCAAGCGAAGGCCCTCGAACCAATTTTCCACACTGCAGCCAGAGTGATTTTTCTGAAATGTAAGCTGATAGCATCTTTTCCCTGCATGAAATAGTTCCATGGCCCCACCCTGCTCCTGAGATGAAGTCCAGGCTCATTAACATGGCTGATGTGACCCCAAAGTTTCTAGTCTCCTGCATGCCAGCCTTGCCTCCCACCATCATGCACTCCCACTCTGCCCAGCCCTATGGTTCAGATATCTTTCTCTTTCTCAATTCCTCCATGGCCTTCTAGCCGCCAAACCTTCATACATGCCGCTCCCCTGCCTTGGGCATGCTTTCCAAATACGAGTCAATCAGCCCTTCTCCACGGTCTCATAGCATGGCACATTTCCCACATAATAGAATTTATCACGGGGAATTGTAACTGTATGTTGATTTAGCCATAAACATTTCCAACATCACACACACACACACACACACACACACCACTCAGAAATTACTTGTTAAGTAAATGTTGATCCATCATATCACAAGTTATTTTTACAAATAGTAAAAGGCCGACATTTGCAAAACATTTTCTTCTTTCTTTCTTTCTTTCTTTCTTTTCTTTCTTTCTTTTTCTTTCTTTCTTGAGAGGATTTGAAATTATCCTAATCATCACGTGGCTCTTACTTGTTTTCGGGTATGTCTCCTTGAGAGGCAGGGAAAGGATTCCAGTGGGATGCTAGGAGTTGTGCAAAGTGTCAGTTTATCATGCTCAGGGAGTGTCCGACCATGGATATCATCCAAGTCAGAGCAGAAAGGAGACAGAGAACCTTCCCTCCTTTCAGGAAGGGCCCAGGAACTCCATTACATTCAAAGAAATATTGTTCTTTGTAAGCTTCTCCAGAGAAATCTCCTCTCCTATTTGGTGTCAAACAACCCTAGGGGCCAAAAAATTCTTTTATTTATTTATTTTTTTAACTCTAATAAACTGTCTTTGGCAAGAGAGAACATACAGCCACCACCCTGCACACAGTGGCTCTCCTGACGTTTAAGTCCACTGCTGGCACTTAAGTCAGTCCTGAAGCATCTGCTCTCTGAGCTAAATAATCCCAGGTCCTTTCGCCCTTGTTTACTGGTCACTGAATGAGTATTCGCTGTCACTCTGGCTCTCTCTGCATTCTTTCAATTCCCGTTGAACGATGGAGCCTGGAGTCTGCCCCAGCTCGCTATTAGAGAGCTCTGGTCAGTGCGCAGAGAGCAGTGTAACAATTACCTCATGATACAGACACGCTTTTCATTTGCTACAGTTCTCTGCTTGCATTTTTTTCAATCAACAGAACTGCAGGGTTGTGACAATTCCTCCCAGTCAACTGGCTCTCCACTAAAGCTATACTTTCAATTTTCCAGCCAACAGCCTTTGAGTGCTTGGCACCTTGCCTTAGAACATGTTCACTTTTCAACTCCAAGTGCATAACCGTGACTTTTTCTACTGAAACTTTCTACTGAACTCTATCCCGATTACGTCCCATTATTCCAGTTGACCAACATTGCCTTTTGTGATGACTCTAGTCCTCTGAGATCTTCCCCTTCTGTAACACCTCAGGGTTTGTGGTTTATGCTGCTGGCTCCCTGTGTATATTTCTTATAAACCAGTGCATTAGTCAGATGAAGCTAAATTATGCTGTGTTAAAGAAATCATTCCCAAATCTCAGGATCCTGAAACAATAGTTTGGGGGTGTTACTGTTTCATATGCACACTACATTTCCTACACTGATCAGCAAAGGGGCTCCAAGGGCCATGCTCACTCCACGGCCCACATTGACAGAAGTTCTACCATCTGACATCACTATTTCAACACAAGGCTTCAGGGTTCTCTGGGTCAGGGGAAGAAAGCGTGAAGAATGCAGAGGTTTCACTTGCTTATCCCATTTGGAAGTGATACACATTGCTTATGGTAACTTGTCACTAGCCAGAGCAAGTCACATGGTTGGAATTCATTCCAAGAGAATGTGTGCTCTGAAGGAAAGAAGAACTGGAAAGTAATCTTGGGGATCACTAGTAAGATCTCCCACAACCAATGAGGTTCAAATTTTCTTAAACACAGTTGTCATGTCTTTCATCTCTGCATCATCCACAGATTCTTCAAGAAGACTTGTAGATTTGCAGCCTACTTTTTCTCCTACATAGCATCTCCTACAAAAATAGGGACATTCTCCTAGTCCATGGTCTAGATTATATTTGAAGGTATTAGAAAAGACCAGATTCTGAGAAAAAAAAGAAAGGTGCTAGCAGCATGATAAAGGCTTGTGAGGTGCACTCCTTGCCAGTCTGGCCCAGATGTTTGGGTGGGAGGCGCAGCAGTGCTCACAGATAACTAAACACAACTCACTCGGGACCCTCCAGTAAGGGGCCTAGGCTCTTGCGGCCCTCGGGAATGCTGCGAGAGGGTAGAAAGGAAAAGCCTTGGCCCACTTTACCTTAGGGGACCGTGCAGCTCTTTATTGTCTCTCTCTGACCTGACAAGGGCTGAGAGGAATCCAAAGTGTACAGCTTACAAGTGCTACAGCTCTTATGCTGCCTCAAGGGCAGCTGTGGTTCTTCTGCCTCTGGCACTGGGACTGAAGATTGTCCTCAGCTTCGGCCTCTTGGCGCTGGGTCCAAGAGGCTTTCCTCAGCTTGCCTGTGGTCCTTCTTTCCTTGAGAGCTCTGTCTAGTTGTCCTGGTCTCAGTGGTCATGAGGAGAGATGCTTCCATGTTGCTGATCAAATCCAGAGAGAGAGTTCTTTCTTCGAGGGTGGTCAGATGGAGAGAGAGTTCTTGTCTAGTCCGTGGTCTGCAGCAGAGAGAGAGTGAGCTGCTGCAGTGCAGCTCCCTATATAGTTTGTCCTGAATGGCCTGAGCCAATCAGTTTTGAGTCCTTTGTTTTCCAATTGTCCAATCAGGTTCAGGGGATTTATGAAGGGTTTTGTACAAATGTCCAATCAAGTTACTTTCATTTTCCCTAGATTTCTAATTTACAAATCAGATCTTCAAAAGCCGTTTTCCCAGGTTTGGGGTTTTTGCCAATTTCCTCCCAATTTCTCCCTACAAAGGCTGAGCTAGTGAAAACATGTTTTCTCTGTACTGATAAGAATACTATACAAGAGAGAAGAATTATTAAGACACCAGGGTCATCAAGTTGTGACGTATATCTCTCTCAGTCTGTCAAATCCACTACTCAGCCAGATTTACTCGTCTAATTTCTGGAAGGTTATAAACACAAGAAAGTGCAACCTTCCTCACCTCAGAAGTTTCAACATCTCAATTAGATGAATGGGCCTGGGCTGGAGCTCAGTGGTAGAGCACATGTTTACCATACCCAAGGCCCTGGATTCCAGCCACAGCACCCCCTCAAACACACACACCAAATATCTTTAAAAAGCAAAGAAATGTGGTAGAGAAGAGAGCAGCTTGGAGTCTGAGTGTTACTCAGCCTCCCAGGAGCTCTGTGCCTTGGGGAAAGTCATCTGTCCTTGCTGGAACTCAAGTGCCAGCTCTGATGGAGTACAGTGGGACTTGATCTGTGGTTCTCAATTCTAATTGCTTAGCAGAATCCCCTGAGGGATTTTTACAAACACAGGTTCTGCTGGATGTGATGGCACCTCCATGTAAGCCCAGCACTCAGGAGGGAGACAGGAGGATTCTGAATTCCAGGTCAGCTTGGGCTACATAGTGAGACCCTGACTGAAAGAAAGATAGACAGACACACAGACAGAAAGAAACAAACAAACAAACAAGAAAGAAAGAAATAGAAAAAGAAAAATATAAAAATATGAATACATAAGTTTCATTCACATTGTCTACGTCATCTATCTTCCCTACTTTCAGTCCAAACCTTAGGAGCACAAAACTGAATTCTTCATTTCATTCAGCCCTAATGTACTCCGTTAATACCCAGATTTCCTATAGGTCAGTTATTAGATGCCAATCAGTTGGATCCAATTCACAGCAAACTTAAGTACAACAGAATGCAACATTATCCAACACTGTGCCGTGCACATGATCTTTTTATGTTTGAGCTCAATGTTGCAGTCACTATGTTTCTTCTCATATTGAGTCGTGCTGCATCAGCAAAAGGAGATCCCAGAGCTTTACTCCATTCCCATCATTAATATCAAGTATGTTTTGAGGAAGCAACTCTTCCTCCATCATTTTTTGAATGTCTTCCAGCCTCCGGGGCTCAATTTCTTGCACTATATTTGACAGTGCTTCTCTGCTATCCATAGGCTTCTCAATGGCTAATTATTTCAAGGGTGGGCTGCTGGGTCCTTCTCCCTACTCCGTCTAAGTCTGGAAACTCAGCTGAAACCTTTCCACCATAGGTAGCCCTGCTGGTACCTGAGATTCTGGTGGCATAGTTTTTAGTGTTACAGCAACATACAAATCCCCACAGCATGGCAAGCATGGGAATAAGTCAATGGTGCAATGAGATATCAAGTCAAGGAATGCAGAGAAACCTAGATTTGTTTTAGGGCCTTCCCTTTCTCCACCTAGTTAGTCGTTGAGCCCTAAATATTACTGCCTTTATGTCCAGTGTCCCTGCTACAGCTCAGGCCTTCAACATCTGTTGCTTGGACTATTGCATTATCCTCTCTCTAGATTTCCCTAATTTGAATCTCACTGATTCCTCCTCCCTGCCTACCCATAACCCTTAGTTTCAGAGCAGATTTGCTAACAAAAAAAGACCTACTGAAAAAAAAAAAAATCTTTAATGCCTTCCCATCATCTCCAGTTTAAAATCTAAATTCCTTTTCATGACACTCAAGGTCTTTCCTAATGTTGTGGCATTGCAGGGCCAGTGGCAACAGCCTCCCTGCTCACAATATATCCTACAGGCATTCTCAGCCTCTGAGGTCCTCAGCTTCTCCCTGTCTTTGCCTGAATTGTTCGCTGGGATGGCAACGTTATTCCTATGCCTGCCTTCTCAAGATGACCTGCCCACTGCCAGCTCTGGGAAGCCTTCAGCCTCTCCTCTCAGACAGACCCACAAATTATGTGTCCTGTGCTTCCACTGTGTGCTGCTAACACTTCCTTTATAAATTTATCTCAATAGGTTATAAAGACTTCTCTGCATCTCTAACCCAACTGCTAGAACAGACACAGTTCTTAGCTCAGAGCACAATTATGTTAGATGATTTTAAAAAACATGGTGAATGTTTAAATTTTTAAAAACTTATTACATAAAAGACATATTGCCATTAATTTCCCTCAAAATATTCCCCTGGCTTCGAATACACCTACCTCACTGAAATTGCCACTTTCTGAAGCAGTTCTGGAAGTCCTTTCGTGAGTAACTTCAATTGTGCTGTTGTGGCTGCCTTGGTGTCCCGCATCAATTTTTTTTGCATAAGTACATAATTTTTATTTTATTTATTTATTTGTTTTGGTGTACTTTGGGGTTAAACCCAGGGCCTCACACATACTTTCAAGTGCTCTACCACTGGGCTGCACCCCTAACCCGTATTTTATTTTTTATCTTTTTTTTTTCCTTTTGATTTGTGTTTTCTCTTTGATTTTTTCTTCCCTTTGATTGATAAATATTGGTGGGGTACAGAGTAACACATCAGTTTTGGTTACATTTTTATCAACTTATGAGGTTTATGGAAACTTTTGACTAATATGTAGTATAATTCGTGTGCATATTTGGGTTATGTTCCCTTATTTTTCCCATATATTACCTGAATCAATTTAACACATTTACCTTTCATGGTTGTTTTGACTTTGGGGAAGAGCCAGAAGTCATAGGGAGCTAGAGCTGGTGAATTGGGTGGATGAGGACACACTGTGATGTTTTTATTTGACAGACATTGTGATACCACGAATGATGTGTGACACAGAGCGTTGTCATGATGGAGGATGAAACTGAAGACACACACAAAAGAGGACTTCCACAATGCTTCAGAAAGTGGCAAGCACGATGGGATGAGTGTGTTCGAAGCCAGGGGTAGTATTTCGGGGAGACATTAATGACAAAGTGTCTTTTACTGTGATAAAACTTTTAAAATTTTTAAGCATTCACCATAATTTGTTTTTATCACACCATGTAGGTGAAGTGGGAAAAGGACGTGGCAATCCACTCCCAAGGCAATCCCAAAACAGTCAGCCATTGAAAACCCTATGAGGGTTGCTATGAGTCGGTTACCGACTCGACGGCACCTAACAACAACAACAATGTAGGTGAAGAATTCATGAATGGACAAATAGATGGCCCTGTTAGCATTCAGCAGCCTATGAGTCTATGACGCTTCAGTACAGAATATGAAGTATAACATTGAATTCCAAGAGTAAGTTAACTCCTGAGCCATGCTTGGCATCATGGTGAGAACAAAAATGTGTCTTTAGTTGCACTGTCACAGCTGCTTCAATGTCCCGTCTGGATTCAAAATGTTTACCTTTTGTGGTCATTTTGGCTTTGAGGAAGAACCAGAAGTTGCACAGTGACAAAGTTCTGAGCAGGGAAATGAGTTAAGGGATGGGCAGTGATGATGGGCGAAGAGAAGACTAAAGAAACCGTGGGAAAGTAGCACAGGAAAAAAAGGTCCGCATCCCAGCTGTGTGCAATGCCATCCTTAGTGCCCAAACCGTTTTAGATCAAGATGGAAGGGAAGTGGCTAGGAAATGAGGATCTGCTCAATTAAAAGTTGCTGTCAGCATGATTTCACAGAAGCACTGCCTGAGTTCTTGTATTAATTAAGAATATTTTAAAATGGATACAAGAAAACATAAAAAATGCCTGAGTTCTTAAAGTAAATTATTTTCATTTCCAGCTTCATTTCTCTGACCCTCTGCTCAACTACTGACATTCACAAAGTCTTAAAAAGCCTGAAAAAAACTAAACATGAAGAACCCATGAAGTGAAAAAACCTTCCCATTGGATTGTGCTTGGAGGAAAGACCCACCGACCGCCTCTTTCATACTCCTACAAGTCCAGACTCAAGGATGTGTCCTCTGTGGCTGAGACCAGGAATGCCATGAAAAATGTCTTTCTTTTACTACATTTCTTATTTAAACAAACCCTAGAGAAATGTTTGGTGCCAGCATCTTAGAACCAGTTGTACAATGAATTTTTTCTCTTGAATGTTTATGCTGCCCAGCCTGTAGAATTTAACTTAACAAAGAACTTTTACTGTAAGGTAACAATATGGATGAATGAGTTTTTTGTGTGCTTACTAATAACTGCGGCTCTGAAGAACAAATCAAAAGCTCATTAGGAATAATTGTACTTTCCCCCATGATGGACAGGAATCGTGCAGGGAAAAGGGAGGAAGTTATAAAAGACTGCATTCTAAAGGGCTAACAGAGCAAAATGTCAGTCAAAGAACTTTTAAGCAAAATTTAAACCAGGCAACCGTTCAACTATAGGAGTAAATTACCACAACCAGCTATGTGTCTCTGGATCTTCTGTCTCTGTCACACATACACACACACACACACATACACACACATACACACACATACACACACACTTCACAAATGGAATTCAATTAATCAGATCATCATCAGAACAAAGGCTTTCTTTTTGCTTAGCACTCAAACTTTCCAATAGTTATTTACTGGTATGAAATTCTTAGGTAGGAAGGAACAAGTCTTGATAAGAATATTCTCTGCCATGAAATAGATATAAGCCTCATTTTAAAAGACAATTGGTAAGATTTAGCATGTACCTTGTGATGGTTTTAGACAATCCCTTTGGACACAAAATGAGATTAAGAAGTCCCCTCTCACCCTTTTGTTCTGTAGATACACCCCAATGCATATCCATAGCAATGAAGAAAAACAAAATCCAAATAACAAGATCATGGGAATCTTTTGGCAAATCAGCTTCTTCCTGGAACTGAGTTGGGTCAGCAGGAGGAAAGGTGTCCTTTGACCTCAGTGTTTCATTCTCTTTTTGGAAGACAAGTTGGACTGTGGATGGGGGTGGAGTACTGCCCTCAGCCTGGCCCCAGCCACAGCTCCCTCCATCACTTAATGGGAACAGTGGGATATGTGGGTTCAGTAATGGCTGATGTTTCTGCTTTCCTCTTACACTATGATGAACTTGCTAGTTTTTTCAATGTTATTTATTATGCTAAAATAATAAAGGTTCTTCACTTTTTTAAAATGTTCGTTCGATGCCGTCAAGTAGGGGTCCGATTCATAGCGACCCTCACGGGGTTTTTCAATGGCTGATTGTTTCGGGATTGCCTCGGGAGTGGACTGCCACATCCTTCTCCCCTATTAATAAATGTTAGTGGGATATAAAATAGTAAGGCTTTTGCTATTTCCATTGTGCACCTATTACATCATTTTTGGTTACACTTACATAAACTTACATGATTTATGAACCCTTTGATTAATATGTGGTAAAAATTGTCTGCAATTATGCGTTATATTCCCATTCTTTCCATGTATTCATGGAGTTGCATCGTGTAACTTGAGATTGTCCTTTCCTCCTTTTTAACTCTCTATATTATTTCTTCTTCCCATCTCTCTTGCACAATCTTTACTGCCTCCCCACTAAAACCCTCCCCCCTTCTCTCTAATCTACTTATATTTTCCTTTCTTAGGTAAGCCTAATTATTCAAATATTTATTTATTTATGTATTTATAATTTTTTTCTTCCTTTAAGTTAGTTTTAGCTTCCTAGATATGAGTGAGAACATGTGGTATTTCTTTTGGGGGGCTTAGGTTTGTTCAATGGTCCAATCCTGTCAGATCTCAGAAGCTAAGCAGGGTCAGGCTGGGTTACTACTTGGATAGGAGACCACCTGGGAACACCAGGTAGGCTTGGGAGATGGACGGGCAACCCACTCCCAAAAATCAATCCACCATTGAAAACCCTATGAACAGCAGAGAAGCACTGACAATACTGTTTCACCTGTTGTATGTAGGGTCACTATGAGTTGGATACCTACTCAATGGCACCTAACAACAACAAAGTTTGTTCACTTGGGATGATATTCTCTAGTTCCATCCATTTTGCTGCAAATGACATTCTTTCATTTTTTTATTGCTGAGTAATATTCCATTGTGTATATATACCACAATTTTTGTCCATTCCTCTGTTGATGGATATCTTGGTTGATTCCATATCTTTGTGACTGTGAAAAGTGTTGCATTAAATATAGAAATGTAGGTGTCCCTGTGATATGATGACTTATCATCTTTTGGGTATATTCTCAGAAGTGATATTGTTGGGTAATATGGTAGTTCTATTCTTAGTTTTCTAAGGCATTCCATATTGATTTCTAAAGTAGTTGAATTACTTTACAATCTGACTAGTAGTGTGAAAGGGTTTCTTTTTTTCTGCATCCTCACCAGCATTTGCTATTATTTGTTGATCTTGGCCGTTCTTACTAGAGTGAGATGGAATCTCAGTGTTGTTTTGATTTGCATTTCCTTAATGGCTAGGGATATTGAGCACTTTGTAAACTTTAACTAGACCAATGACAACAAAATAGTATCTGAGTTATTCGGAGCATAGCCTTCTAATGAGGTACCCACATGCCACCAGCCTTTGCCCCCAACACACACTCACCATTGCCACCCCATCCATCTTTCTGATTTCTCACATATCTTCACACCTGCTGTGTTAGTATGCTTGGGCTGCCATAACAAGTGCCATCTACCAGGTGATTTAAACTATAGAAATGTTAGTTGGGCGTGGTGGCGCACGCCTGTAATCCCAGTGACTCTCAAGGCAAAGGCAGGATGATTGCAAGTTTGAGACCAGAGGCCGTCCGGGTAATTTAGCAAGACCCTGTCTCAAAAAAGTAAAAAAAAAAAAATGGGCTGAGGGTGCAGTTCAGTGGTACAGCACTCGCAAACCATGCAAGTGCAAGGCTGTGGGTTCAACACCCACAACTGGAAAAAGAAGAAGAAGAAAAAAAGAAGAAGAAGAAGAAGAAGGGGAAGAAGAAAAAGAAAAAGACACTAATCCTATTGGATCTGGGCCCCTCCCTTAGAACCTCATTTAACTTTAATTACTTCCACACAGGCCCTGTTTCCAAACACAGTCACACAGGGTATTGGGACTTCAGTATGAATTCTAGAGGGACACAATTCAGTCCACAGCACCAACTCTTGTGTCCTTTGTCCCATTTAGCTGCCTACTTACCTTTGGCCTTAGAGAGTAAGTGGCAGTAATAGGAGAATATGAGGCAGTAGAAGAACTGAGAAAATTGGGCCCAGAAAAGAGAATTTAAAGTTAGGAAGTGGATGAGCTGAAGTAAATAGTACCAGGCTAAAAGCCCAAGAGTAACTTTTGACTCTTCTAATCTCAGTCAGTGATTGCTGAGTAACAAATTACTCTAAATTTCAATACTTAAAATGACATCTGTTTATTATCACTCATGTATCTAGAAGTTAGCTGAATTTCAGCAGATCCGGCCTGGGTTCAGTTAGCCAAATCTGTTTTACATTGCAGCATCCTAGGCGGCTCTGCTTCTTGCTGTAGGTCTGTAGGGTGGCTCCATTCCACATATCTCTCAACTTTCTCAGACTAGCAAGCCAGTCTGTGCGTGTTCCTTTCATCGTGTTGGCTGAGGCTCAATACAATAGAAGCACACACTGTCTCCTGAATCCTAGGTGTGGAATGGCATGCTGACATTTCTGCTTGTCATTAGCTGAAACAGGCTGCATAGTAAGGTCTCAACAGTGTGGATGCAGAGAGGGAGGAGTGAAAAATTTTATGTATCCCTCTCCTTTTCTTCCCATAGTTGATTCATTACACAGGCCTGTTAATTTTACCATGACCATCTTCTGAGAATTTTTGCTTTTTTTTCCTTTGTTTTATTTGCATGCTGGTCCAAGATATCAAAATCTTATCTGGACCCTGCAATTGCCTCCAAACTTGGTCTTTGCTTGTCAAATTTTAGACAGTCTCAAAGTGATTTTATAAACTCTCAGATCTGTTCATGTCACTTCTATGGCTGCTCTTTGTTCTGAGGATATAAACAAAAGTCTCTTATATGCCTTAGGGCCCCAATGTAATCTGACAGCCACCAGCCCTTCAGAGTCATCTCATAACCCACTTCCTCTTGCTTTTCTGAGTTCCAGGCCCAGTGGCTTCATATCTGCTGGGCTCTCTACCACTTTAATGCCTTTGCAAATGCTCTTTCTTTGCCTGGAAGCCTATCCTCTACTCTGACTCACTGAATTCTGACTCATCCTTCAGATTTCAGCTTGAACATCTCTTTCTCAAGAAAACCTTCTTTTATGTCCCAGATCAGGTCAGCTCTATTTCAGAGTGTCTTAGATCACCTTATACCATGACTTAATGTCACTTTTTACATTTTGTCCTGGTACATTTGTTTGTGTGATTATTTAATTAATGTCTCATTTCCACAACAGTAAACTCCATGAGAGTAGAAACTATTTCTATTAATCATTATATTTCAGTGCCTACTATGGTGTTTGTCACATGGCAAGAATTCATCACATTTTTGTTAAGTGAATGAAGGAGCAAACCAGTCCAATAATGAAGAAAACAAAACTATATTCTCTTTTCATTCTCTTTTTTAAAAACATAAATACATGTATCACTTTTCATCAAGATTTAATACATATATTTTGGAGAAAAATTCAATCTAGGACAATTTACAGTTTCCCAGGACATTGGAAAATCTTTAGCCATAGACTCTATATCCATTCCTAGACTTAAACCAGGTTCAGTCAAGCATAAGAAAATATTCCAAGACCTAAGGACCCCATTCTGTTTTTCTTCATGGGTGTGTCTATGACTGCTGAGTAGAACTATTATAAAACATGAGCTCCTCTAAGAAGAGAAACACAGCCTCATGCTAAATGAAGACAGTACATTCAAGTCTTTTTTTGAAGATTATCTTTACCATTGGACCCAACACGGAGTGCAACCTTGGCAGCACACTCCCACCACGCCTGCGGGACACAGACTGCAGATCCTAGGTGAGTCACCGTGAGGGGGCCCACAAACGCCCTCCTTAGCGGCCGCGGAGCGAACGGGGAAGCTGGTGCCAGCGATCCGCGTCTAGAGCTAAGACGCGGCTCCCCTCCCTTCTGTTGCAGCGGGTCAGGCCTATGGTCGCGAACTCCACAGAAAATTGGGCACACATATGCCCGGATCCCAGACACATCAGAGGTGAGCCCAAATCACCCCACTGTGCTGCGGAGAGGTTGGGGGCTTGTGGAGGCGGCTAAGTCGTGCACAGCCGGGGAGCTCCTTTCCGGCAGAAACTGGCGAAGCAGTTCACCGCCAGCGGTGAAGTTCCGAGCGCGACTACAGCACAGGACAAGATGGCAGGATAGAATCCTGGAGACTCGAAGGGGACTTTGCCCACACACCCAGGGGAGCCGGACCCAACACAGCATGCAACCTTGACATCACACTGTCACCCTGCCCGCGGGACACAAACTGCAAGTTTTCTGGTGAGTCAGCACGGAATCGCACCCTCCCTCCTGTTGTGGCGGTGGGAAACCAGTGCCAGCAGTACACATCCAGAGCTGAAACGCGGCTCCCTCTC